>CM071926.1:75347288-75646305 GCA_016081115.2 Rehmannia glutinosa | reverse complement strand
TTATTTTTCGAACCCTTCATTCGTATGCTTTCGCTCACGCTATGAATGGATCTCATATTTATTTGTTTTTCCTTTTGAAGTTTACCTTCAAATTGTTTAGTAGATGATACATGCACACATTTCATGAGAGACCGAAGATATACATGATCATTAAAATAATATATTTGTGAGAAAGGGGAATGTTTTTGAAACTATATGTGAAACATGAAAGAGACATATATGAAAAAAAAGTGAAACATCATGTAAGGAAATATTTACATTTTGTACCTCCTTTATTGTTGTTTTGATACTTATGTGTCTGTCTGAGACTATGCACATCCCCTCCCTGAGACCAAGGGTTTGTCTTATCTTTGTGAAAAACCACACCCAACTCCCATCATCTCAGAATCCACTACTGCAAAAGCCAATGGGAAAATGCACCCATTCCCATCATGTATGCAGTCAAACAACAAAGTACCCCCATAGCTTGCTTTTAGGAATGTACCGTCAACAACAGTTACAGGCCTGCAGTGCCTCCATCTTTTTATTGATCCATTGATAGCCATGAACAAGAAGAGGAACGTGTCATCCTCCTTTCTTACTATTTCAGTGATCGATCCGGGATTCGCTTTCCTCCAACATGTACAAGTAAGCGGTAGTTTTCGATAAGACTATCCGCCTTCCCCTTATTATTTCCAAAGACTTTTTCTTTTGATCTTCACGCCTTTTTGTAGTCGAGACTTCATTCTACCTTATGACTCCCAAGCATTGGCACAAGGCCTCTTCATCATGCCATAGGCACGATAATCCAACAAGTATTTGCAAGGCTTACAGCCTGGATTGTCATAATCACGATTATACCTCAAATACTACGACCCACTTCTCCCGTTGGACACTATGTTCGCCAAGGGTGGGATTAGGGACGATGTGGCCGGAGGGTGGAATAGTAGCCGAGCTTCGGTTCCATCCCCGACGGGTCTACTCCGATTGTGAGCTCAACACAATAAGTTGACTCAAGCAAGTAGATATACACGGATATAACATGTCAACAAGGTAGGGAGTATAACAATTCAAGAAAGCAGTTCACGTATAATTATGCGAAGATTTGCACGTGGCGTTTATCGGCATTGGCGGAGTAATTATTGAATGAAGTTAATTATCGGGAGTATAACTAATTTTCGGTGGTTTGGTAATTTAGGTGGGATATAAGTCCCGTTGTAAGTTCAAAATCATAAGGCGAGGAAGTTGCCCCGCGTAACGCATATTATCCGGTCAAGGAAATCCATTAAGTCACGGGAAATTTTAAGAAAACTATATATAAAAAAATATATATAAGTCAGTAGTACCAATGCTATAATAAAGAAAAATAATTAATTTGAGGTCCTTGTTAAAGGAAAATTTTACAATTAGCCCCGTTTTGGAAAAACTAGTCTTTATCGGGTTTAAAAATTGAATATGTTTTTGCCTCGACCTCGGTAAATTATAAGGTGAGTTACTAAATTCTCTAAATTGTTCAGAGATTCGGGTTTCCAATAGTTTGGGTCGGATTTTTGGTAAATTCCCATTTTGACCCTAAATTTGTCAAAATTGTCATTTGCGGGCCGCGAGTTTAAAATATTCGGATCTTGCAAACTAGAAGGGCTTTAATGTGATTCCTATTTTAAAATATCACTAAGGTCAGTGGGTTATTGGAACATAAGCGTTTTGAAAAGGTATGAGTTTAGGTCCCTTAACTTTTAAAAATTTCATTCTACCCAATTTCTACGTTTTTGCCCTTAAGTCTTCAATTGTTATGAAATTTGAACCATGGTTCAAAATGTTATAAAGTTATAGTTAAAGATATTTTTCCTGGTACATAGATTGTATAAGTCCTGGAAATTTCATTTTGGTCCTTGTGTTTAGTATTTTATATATGGTCCTCAATTTTACAAATCTCGCATTTCTTAACTCAAAATATTTTGATTTTTGGAATACATTTCAAATGTGTGTTTTCCAGTCCTTAAAGTTAAAATTTTCGAATTTATAAAAGTAGTGTTGGTACAGTTTTGAAATTTGCATTTTAGCCCTTAAACTTTCAAAATTTTATAATCTAATTCTTGGGCTTTCAAGGGTTGATTTTTGTTATCTCAAAACCTTTAAGACTTTAATATAATGTTAAAATGTCATTTTTAAACACAAGTACAGTCCCAAAATTGAGAAACTGCTGAGGGATCTCTTAAGTTTTATTTTATTGCAATTAAGTCCACCAATTTGCCATTTTTGCATTTAAGGTCCAAAAATTGTAATTTAACCAATTATGCACGAAATTTCCAGATTATGAGAAAATTAAACCATGAATTTTTTTATGTGCATGAACATGCATATACATATCATACAAGAATTCATCACATAAGTCATTAAATTGCACATGCATGCATCTAATTTGCAATAATTGAAATTTTAAGCATCACTTGAGAAATTTTGGAATTCACAATTTAAAATGTAAATGCATTACATAAATATATATATATATATGTATATATATATTAAATACTACATGCATTTTTCAAAAATAATTACTACAGGATTAGAAGGTTTTTTCACCCACCTTGTTAGGTTGGTTGATTTGGTGAAAGAAAAGATATGATCACAACTTGAGGATATCAGTCTCGCTTAGGTCAGCTCCTAATTCAAGTAATACAAAATTTGGAGTTAGAAAAAAATGAGGAATTAAAGCAAGAAGGAAGAAGGAAGAAGAAATGGCCAAGTACTACACTTACCTTGTGTAGTTGGAATTATATTCAAGTAGGATTCTCAAAAATAAATATCTTGATCACTCCTAACCAAGGCTTTCAAGGTCAGCCCCTAAAACCTCAAAAATTAAAATGTTGGAGTCAAAATTTTGATTTTACGGGGAAGAAGAAGAAGGTGCTAAAACTCAAATTCTTACATTATAGTCTTGTTTCTTCACTTAAATCTTGAAGTCCTCTTGAAGATAGTCTCAAGTCTCTAAAGTCCTTCAAGATGAGAAACTCTAAGTACCTCAAAGAAGAAAATAACAAAATAAAATTAGAAGAGGTGAGAAAGCTTGAAGATAGTAGGAGTAGTTAAACAAGATGAAATTTTCTTACCTTTGTCGCAAGGTTTGGATCGAATTTTAGGGGGATAGAGGGAGGAGATTTTCTTGTATTTTGGCTATGTATTGGAAGTACAAGAAGAAAAGAAGAAGAAGAGAGAGGTGGGAGAATTCTAGAGAGAAGGGGGAGGAAGTTGGCAATTAGAGAGATGGAGAATGATGAAAGCGAACAAAATTTCTTGTTCACTTAGGCCATATGGATGATCACTTAGGGGAGGGAGAGGGAGGAGAAGATTTCTTTTTATTTTTTTTGAAGTCTTGCAAATTGTTCTTTGCATGGGGAACAATTGGCTTAGTCAAGGTATGGGCAAGAATGAAAGGTGGAAGATGGGTTGTTGGGGAAAATAAGAAGAATGTTGGAGTAGTGGGGTTATGTTGGAATTTGTAAGGAAAAAATGAATAAAAAAATGTGTGTAGGATTTGTTGGGTACTGGTTTTGTGTATAATAATACATAGTCGATACACGACAATAGTACACGTGTACACTATCGAAATCAAGGGCTTCACAGTTTCCATTGTTATTCTTCGGGCAATCTTTCATTTGGTGTTGATTACTGCCACATCGCAAACAATTTCCCTACCTGCGCCAACAATCATTGGCAGTGTGTCCTGGTTTCTGGCAGTGTGCACATAACTTTCCCTGCGTTCCCTGCACTGGCCCCTTTCCCTTATATGTTCTTCCAACGGTACTTTTCTGAAACTTGATGGGATGTTTCGATGGGTGCCGAACAACCGGCCTCTTAAGATTGTTAGTAGGTCTGCCCTGTTGTATCAGTCCGATGCGGTTCAATCTAGACTCGATACGGAGAGTCGCCTTCACCGTAATTGAATATGTCTCCAATTCAACAGTCAATAGTTGCTTCTGTAGTTCCAGTTTCAGCCCCCTGGTGAACTTATACAGCTTATTTTCCTCGGTACTGATGGTCCCCAAAGCATATTTGGACAATCGATGGAACTCCGACTTATACTGAGCCAGTATCATATTTCCCTATCTTAGCCGGTGAAACACATCCCTGCGGGCCTCCTCCATAACCTGTGGGATGTAGTGCTCATTAAACTATGCCAAAAGAAATTCCCAAGTCCTAGCCACCCTATCTTGGACCCATCTCCTTCATTATTCTCCATCAATCACGTGTTGCCGATTCCAATCGGAATACTGCAAGAGTTACTTTTTGCTTGTCCGTGTACTGTAAGACATTGAAAATGTTTTCCAATTTCCCAATCTAGTCCCCAACCTTCGCATCATTTGGCTCTCCTATAAAAGTCGGTGGGTCTAAGCGTAGGAATCGTTCCAAAACCCACTCATTAGCCTCTCGGGCGGGTTCTGGTACATTCCTGTTGGGTGCTACTTGTTGTTGCATGAATATTATTATATGCTGCCATGCCTAGGGGAGGAGGAGGTGGCAGTTCGGGTGATAGAGTTCGGTCCCTCGGGACATCCGCGTCCTCTCGGGGCACCATGTAGGGTCTACCTCGAAACAAGTCACTAGGAACGACAATGACCAAGACATAGAATCAACAACATGTAAAAGACACATCCATTAATATGAAATACGGAGTACATGATAGGAAATAAAACCATAAAATAATGTCATACATCAAAATCAAAGAAATACAATCATCCAATACATACAACAAATACAACAACAAGGAATAAAATCCTATCTACTCAGTAATAGTGTTGTCGCCATCACTGTCATCCTCAATGTTGATGATCTCGATAGGTTTCGGTTCATGACACCTCAGTGTTGGGCCAATCTGCAAATTCAAGCCATTCATCGGGCGCTGGTGCATCCTCCATCGGGGCTACATCTTGTGTTTTCTCCGGTTCTTCATCCTCCTTGGGATCCTATTTGGGATCCTCTTCGGGGTCTTCTTCGGGATCTTCCTCATTATCCGCCTCTGGGTAGGCTTCGGGTTCCACCTTGGGCTATGGTGGTGCTGGGGTGTTAGCCGCAGAGCAGCTTCTAAGGTAAGGTCCCTTTGAATCAGGGTTTGTGTGAGGTCCTGAATGGCATTCATCTTTTTGATAATGGTTTCCGCAAAGCGATCGACCTTGTCCCTTAACATGTAAGCCTCCATCTCCCATTTGAACATGCCGTCACTAGAGCATTTCATCATTTCTCGCTTGCCATCGATGCGTTCTTGTAGTAATTGGATCTGATCCTCGCAAGCGCGTATGGTCCCCTCGCGATCCTTAGCCAACAAAACTAAGGCATGGTTGTCTACTTGGTTCTACGCCAGGAGGTGTTCTAGATTCCGTGTGCAATTACGCTCCTCCTGTAATTCGAGTTAACCCGGATAAATTCCTGGTGCCAATGGGTCGCTATCCCCTCGTGATAGTCTCGTTCCGCGCGAGTCTACCAAATCATAGCCCAAGTTGGTGTTTCTGGTTCCATTCCTGGTCAAAACACAACTAAGGTTTGTCACACGAGTAAAAATGGAAAGATAGAGAAGAACAAACAAACTAAGCAAGAACCAACTAAGTTGAGACAACTATCACTATGACATCTCCAAGTACATAAATTCTTAACTCAGTCTAAACATTAGTGATAAGGTTCTCCATGATTCATCATCAAGCTTAAGACTGGGTCCATGTCATTATGAGATCAAATTCAAGCTTAATTTAGTCGAATCGCGGTACTACCCAACACAGACCGAGGGTCCTATCTTGGGTAAGCTCGGTGTAAGTTTGCATCTTACTAGCCGAGCTGTGATACCACTTAAACTATCACGCTCCAAATGGGAACATGACGCAATCAAAACTTAAATAGAAATAAGTCAAGCAGTCTAGACAATCATCAAGCATAAACCAAAATAAAACAGAGTAATGTAGCAAGATTACGAAGGTCCCAAAACATCAAGTATCCAAATTACATCCCCGATTTCAAACTTAAATAGTCAAAGGGTCTTACGCCCTCAAATTACATCTTAAGAAAAAAAAGTCCAACAAAAATAGTAAACAGGATTCCCAAAGTCGAAAAACACGAAAAGGATCACTCCATGGCTTGGTCTGCTTTGTCCACTTAATCTTCATCTAGCTGTTTAAAAATAGGAGGGAGTGAGAAAAAAATTCTTAGTGGATGGGTGATCGTGTGAAAGTTTGGCGATCGGTATTTGAAAACAAATGAGTGAGTTATGATGCATGTATCATACACAGTTCGCAAGCGACATGATATTCAAAATAATATACTTATACAGTTTTGATGAAAGAAATTCATGTGCATACAGACACTATGTGTGAATTTCAAACAAGTCAAGTTGTGGTTGCGTACTAAGTGTAGCGCCAACCAAAGCAAGTATTCCGGTCTAAGTAACCTAATCGTGCGGATCAATCGCCGATTCCTTCGTTCTACCTTATGACTCCCCAAGGATTGGCACAAGGCCTCTCCATCACGCCAGGCACGACAACCCAATAAGTAATTGCAAGGGCTTGCAAGGTTCGGATTGTCATAATAGTGATTATACCTCAAGTACTACAATCCACTTCTCGTTGGACACTTCATCCGCCAAGGGTGGGATTGGGACGATGGGGCCGGAGAGTGGAATAGCGGCCTGAGCGGCCTGGTTCCATCCCCGATTGGTCCACTCCTACTATGAGCTCGACACACCAAGTTGACTAAAGTAACTGGATATACACGGATATAACATGTCAACAAGGCAGTCGAGTATAATATTTCAAGAAAGTGGTACAAGTATAAGTATGAGAAAATTTGCACGTGGCGTTTATCGGCATTGGCGGAGTAATTATTGCATGAAGTTAATTATCAGGAGGATAACTAATCTTCGATGGTTTTGGTAATTTAGGTGGGATATATGTCCCGTTGTATTGTCAAGGTCATAAGGCGAGGAAGTCGCCCCGCGAAAGGCGTATTATCCGCCCAAGGGATATGATCAAATGAGAACAGGGCCTTTAGGTAAGAACATGAGACCACATCTAGACCATTTGATTTAATATTCAATGGTCCAGATTTTACCCATCTATTTTAGTCATGGTGGTGGCAAGCAAGGGTGTTGGTGATGGTCGGGGGAAGAGGGCAAAGAATTTATATACGACATTATCGACTAGGTCGAATCTAAGGGTGTTGGTGAATGTGCTTGTAAGTCTTTCCCCTGCTCAGACTGCTGCGATTGTTGATATGGGATTCGGAAGTTTGCTTTCTCTTTCAATTGTCGACTTCCCATCCCAGCTAATGTATTGGTTAGTTGCATATTTTAACCCTGCTAGCTCAGAGTTGTTGTTGTATAGTTTTATGCGCATTCGCATTGAACCGAATGATGTCCAGAGAGTATTGGGGTTCCCCAATAGGCAGGAGCCAATAGGGAAAACGATGATGATCACGAGAATATTTGTGGGTTCGATTTTTGCGTGGGATTTCTCTGTGTTTTTTACGTTGCTTTGATCGTGGGAGAAAACGATGATGAAGGCTAATATTTGGACGTTGGTTTCTGGACTTTCTGGACGCTGGTTTTTTTTCTGGTTTTTGGACGCTGGGTTCACGTTGTGAGAAGAAGATGGTGATTATGGTAAGATTTTATTCCTTGATTTTTGGAAAACAGTTATTTGGCTGATTTTAACATTCCAATTGTACCCCTATTTGGTCCCCACTATTTTTTAATTACTATAAAATGCCATTAAATCCTATCCTTTTATTTTATTTGGTT
This sequence comes from Rehmannia glutinosa, assembly GCA_016081115.2. NCBI lineage: Eukaryota > Viridiplantae > Streptophyta > Magnoliopsida > Lamiales > Orobanchaceae > Rehmannia > Rehmannia glutinosa. The sequence continues at coordinate 75,638,546 of CM071926.1, read as the reverse complement.
GGAGGGTGTGGATTGAGTCTCATGTTCCTACCTATAGCTATGGTCTCATAGGATCTCATCCCTATATATATATATATATATATATATATATATATATATATATAAGTCAGTAGTACCAGGGCTATAATAAGGGAAAATAATTAATTTGAGGTCTTGTTAAAAGAATTTTTTTACAATTAGCCCCGTTTTGGAAAAACTAGTCTTTATCGGGTTTAAAATTGAATAGGTTTTTGTCACGATCTCGGAAAATTATAAGGTCAGTTTCTAAATTCTCAAAATTATCCAGAGATTCAGGTTTTTAAAAGTCTGGGATCGATATTTTGGTGAATTCCCATTTGGCTCTAATTTTGTCAAAATTGTCATTCGGGCCCCGAGTTTAAAATATTCGAATATCTCAAACCCGAAGGGCTTTAATGTGATTCTAATTTTGAAATGTCACTAAGGTCAATGGATTATTGAGCAAAATCAGTTTTGGAAATGTATGAGTTTAGGTCCCTTATCTTTTAAAAGTTCCATTATAGTCCAATTTTTAGGTTTTTGCCCTTAAGGCTTATTTGGGGTCCAATTGTTATAAAATTTGAACCATTTGTTCAAAATGTTCTAAAATTATAGTTAAAGGTATTTTTCCAGGTACATTGATTGTATAAGTCCTGGAAATTCCATTTTGGTCCTTGAGTTTAGTATTTTACATTTTAGCCCTCCAATTTTACAAAAAATATTTTTCTTATCTCAAAACATTTTGATTTTTGGAATACATCCAAAATATGTTTTTTTAAGTCCATAAAAGTAAAAAGTTTCGAAATTTTAAAAGTGGTGCTAGTACAGTTTCAAAAATTACTTTCCCTTAAACTTTCAAAATTTTACAATCTAGTCATTGGGCTTTCAAGGGTCAATTTTTGTAATCTCAAAACCTTTAAAACTTTATTTTTATGTCAAAATATCATTTTTAAATATAAGCACAATCCCATCGAGTAATTGCAGAGGGGTCCCTTAAATTTTATTTTCTTACAATTAAGTCCACCAATTTTGCCATTTTGCATTTAAGGTCCAAAATTGTAATTTATCCAATTATGCAAAAACTTTACAGAATATATGGCAATTAAAACATGAAATATTAAGTACATGAACACGCATTTACATATTATACGAGAATTCATCGCATAAGTCATTAAATTGCACATGCATGCACTTAATTTGCAATAATTGGACACTTGAGAAATATTGGAATTTCACAACTTAAATATACATGCATTATATATATATATATATATATATATATATATATATCTCAAGACTTTCAAGATACTACATGCATATTCATAAAATTAACTAGAGATTTAAAAATATTTTCCATCGACCTTGTTTGGTTGGTTGATTTGGTGAAAAAAGAGATATGATCACAACTTGAGGATGTTAAGTTCACTTAGGTCAGCCCCTAAGTCAAGTAATACAAAAAATTTGAAGTTAGAAAAATGAGGAATTAAATCAAGAAGGAAGAAAAGGAGAATTAGCCAAAAGTACTACACTTAGCTTGTGTAGTTGAAATTGTAGTCAAATTTTCTAAAATAACTTGATTACCCACTAACCAAGGCTTCCAAGGTCAGCCCATAAAACCTCAAAAATGAAAATCTTGAAGTCAAAATTTCGAATTTTAGGGGAAGAAGAAAAAGGTGATAATAACCTCAAAGTCTTACCTTGTTGTCTTGTCTCTACACTTAAATCTTGAAGCCCTTTCAAAATGGTCTCAATCTCTTAATGTCCTTCAAGTTGAGAGCCTATAAGTCCTCAAAGATGAAAATAACAAGAAACATTAATTAGAAGATGGAAGAAGGCTTGAAGATTACAAGAGGTGATTGAACAAGATGAAAAATTTCTTACCTTTGCTTGGTATGGTTCGATTCTTCCAAGTGTAGGGAAATATTTTTTTGTAAATTTTGACTAAGTATGGAATAAGAAGATAGATGTCACGCCCCAAAACAGAAGCCGTGGCACAATTTATCAAACTTATATCGATTTACCAATCCGGCTTAACTATCCTCCAACATACATCAATATAACGCACAAATACGGGAATAACTAAGTCAGAGTATGGTTGCAATGGAATCCAAAGAATTAAAATACAAATACAAAGAATCGATTCTTAGGGTCCTACGCCCTATTATTATAACAAATAAGTCCAAGGTATAAATCATCATAAATAAAATCCATCGTCTTAATACAATCCATTATACAATACGAGAACTAGGCTACGTCTTTAGATCCGTCGTCGTCAAAGATCTCCGATCCGCAAACTCTTTATCTTGGTTGATAAAAGAGATGGGGTGAGAACAAAAATCCTATGTGGGTGGTTGCCGGTGTGCTAGTGTGGTTGGTTTTTATGCACGGAAAATGGTTTCATGGAAATCAATGCATGAAGTGCATATGACTTTGTCTCGTTGTTTGTATAAAAACATCTATTAACCATTATGTTAGATTGGTCAATCATCCAAACATTATTATTGTCTTATTAAATTTACTTCCACTTTCAATTGGATAAGGCCGTAGCCAATATCCCACTTCACTTGGATAGGGTCGTAGCCGATATCCCACTTGGATAAGGCCGTAGAATATATCCCACTTCACTTGGATAGGGCCGTAGCCGGTATCCCACTTAATTTTGATAAGGCTGTAGCCAATATCCCACTTCACTTGGATAGGGCCTAGCCGGTATCCCACTTAATTTGGATAAGGCCGTAGCCAATATCACACTTCACTTGTATAGGGTCGTAGCCGATATTCCACTAAATTTGGATAAGGCCGTAGCCAATATTCCACTTCACTTGGATAGGGCCATAGCCGATATCCCACTTTAAATTTTTACTTTACTTTTCACTTTCATTCTCATTTTCACTCCCACTTATCATTTCACTTCACATTTCATGTTAAATTTCACTTCACTTCGCATTTTACTCCAAATTTCACTTCACTTCAAATTTCACTTCAACTTTAAGTTTCACTTAATTCTTCACTTCAAGATTTCTCTTCTAAGTACTGTCTTGCTCGTTCGAAAAAATTGATAAAATTAGTTAGCAAGTCCAGAGTGCTCTTGGTCACACGATATCCGGTATTTATTTTAAAAATCAAACTCTCGGTCTAGTTATCGGATGGATATTCTAGCTGGTTTTAAATATTTGGTTCGATGCATTATGTTCGAGCTTGATATCTTTGTTAGTTAAGTACGAAAAACATATCTTAAAATTTTTGTAAGGTAACCGAGTTTGAAAATATCTATTTCAAGGCCCTTAGCAAAATTTAAAATAAAAATCAATTTAAAGGCCCTTAGAAAATTACAGTTTTGGTCCTTTAAGTTTTACAATTTACATTTTGATATCTAACTTATTTCTTATTGTATTTTCTTGCCCGGAAATGGGTCCCAATCTTTCAAGTCACTTCATATATGAAATTTACAAAGCTTTGGTCTAATATTTCGAATTTTTAGAGGTGGCCTTCACAATTGTTTATATTTACACTTTTGGCCCCATATTTCACAATAACTGTAAAAATAACCAAGCTTCATTTTTCTTGCACAAGTTACAACTCCAGAATTCTAATAATATATAAAAACTCATTTTAAACATTTCTAAAATATATTTAAACATTCATAGCATCATAAATAATAAAAGCATAATGATGAGCAATTTTATCAACATTTTATGCAAGAAAAATATCATACTCATCTTTTTATTTTCTCTAAATTTTATTAAAACATAAATCTCATAAATATTTGATAAAATTCATAAATTATAATATTGTCACATGAGCATGCATTTTTGTGCACTAGTAGAAAGAATGATGCATTTTTGTAGAAACATTTTTAACGCACCTCGTAGTAGTTTTTCGAGTTGATTTAAAATGGAGTCTTCTTCTTGGTATCAACTTCTTGACTCAAACTATTTAAAGTCAGCCCCTATATGGTATCCAAACCTTATTTTGGTGTTAAAATTAAAGTCTCAAATTTAAAGGGATTTAATAGGATCAAATGGCTACTACTTACCTTAATGTCTTCAAGTAGTCTCTAGAAATGGAATTTTTTTCCTTCAAGCTTCTAACTTCAACTTGGGATGGTGTAGGTCATCCCCTAAGCTCCAAAAATTCATATCCTTGAGTCAAAAATTAATTCTTCATGTTGTCAAGATAAGATACTCAAATCACAATTTCTTACCTTAAAGTGTGTAGTTTTGAATTTCCTCTTCAAGCTTATAGTCAAGTCTAAGTCTCTTAATTCTTCATGAAAAATTCCTCTAGGACTAAGCTTAAGAGTTGTTTTTACAAAAAGAATTGAATGATGAAAGAAAAAAAAAATTCTTACCTAGGGACAATGTATTTTCGGTCCTTGGAGAAAAAATTGAAGAGATTGTTGTGTGTTCTTGTTCAAGAAAGTTAATGAAAGGAAGGTTGGGAGTTTGATTATAAGAAACTAAAATTTGATTTCCCCTCAACCATAATGGCCGAAAATTACTAGGTGGTAGGATCTGTTTTTCATTTTTTTTTGGTGTCTAGTAAATATGGCTCACTTGTTGGTGAAAAAAAAAATTTGATTCCCTCCTATACTAAGCTATGGCCGAAAGTTGGTGTTTGTAGGATGGAAAAATTTTCCTTGTCTTGGCAATTATTTAGGGTAGTGGAATTTTTAGGTATAGTTTTTAAATTTTGTAGGCTTAGAAAAAAGAATGGGATTCCCCTAACATTGCTCATGGCCGATGTTTTTATGGTTGGGGAGGGGTTTACATTTTTTTTTTGTCTTGTTGTTTTGTGTGAGGTGGGAGACAATGGGGTGTGTAAAGTACATTGGGTGGAGATGATGTGTTTTTTAATTAAAGAAAAGTGAAGACAATAAAAAAAATAAAAAGGGTAGTATATCATGTGTATATATTATATAATTAAGGTGTATAAAAATAAATAAAAGTTGATAAAGGTTTACAATTGCATGAGGTAGTTAACCATCCTTCTCTTCCTCATGTGGACGTCCAATCCTCCACATTTGTTTTGGGTAATTATTGTTGTATAATAACGTAGCTAAAGTGGTTTTAAAAAAAAATAAAAGGATTCCCTTCCTACTTGATCATGGCCGAATTGGTGGGTTTAGGGGGTGATTAAAATTTTGTTTTGTTAATTAATGGGATAATGGGATTAATAGGATAACTTAAAAATATTGTAGTTTAAATAAAATGAAACAACTTAGCCACTTTACTCATTAAGGCCGATTTTGGAGGGGGATTATGTCAAAATTTTAAATTTTTTTTTGTCTCAAAATAAAATCTTGTTGGGAGATATAAAATAATAAAGGAATAATAATAATAGGAAAAAAATGAGTTAATTCCCCATTTTTATTTTTTTTAAATAAGACATAAGATGGTAAAATTTTATTTTATTTTCTTTTATAAACTTTGAGGAAAATAATATGTGTAGGTATTCATAAATAGTTATGTGGAAGTTTAAAATTAAGGATGTGAAATAACAAAGGTCTATTTCAAAGAAATAAATTGGAAGTTGGTTGGGATAGAATAAGGTGAAATATTTGGATAAGGATTGAAATGTACCCCTAAATTATCGAGGGTCTAATATTTCTAAAGTCGTCTATAGTCGTTCAAGAATTAATACTTCAGGAAGAATATGACCGGTATGCTCGAAATAGGAAAAAAAGTAATTGTCGTTAGAAGAAATAAATAATTGAGTATCATATCTCATCTATAATAGATATTGTGACAGTTAGCCAAGATTTTGTCACTATACATCATCGTAGAATATATTGAAAAAAATCAGGGCCTCACATTCTCTCCTACTTAAAAGAATTTGGTCACCAAATTCCTCTAAAATAGTTCTGCATATTGTTTTAGCATCTCTTATTCCATTTCCCACGTGGCATCTTTGTCCCGATCATGCACTTGCCACACTACCTCGACCGTTGGAATCTCCCTTCTTCTCAGTTGGCGCACTTGTCCATCTATGATTCATAGAAGTTTCTTGGTGTAAGACAAATTCTCTATTATGGGTGGATTTTCTCTGTGATAATGTGTTCCGGGTCAGGCTGACATTTCCTTAATTTGGAGACATGGAACACGTCATGCATACCAGCTATAGGAGGCAAAAGTTCAATCAGATAAGACAACTTCTCGACTCTCTTAAGTATCTTATACGGCCCAATGCATCTCGGGCTCAGCTTTCCTCCCTCCCATGCTGCTTAAATCTCGCACAGCAACTCAGCTCTCGCTGAGATATAAACCTAACAACTTTTTTGAGTGTTCATTCCCATCGGATCCCATACACTCAACTCTTCTAGGGATTTCCATTCCCTAATCATCGATCCGCGATCCGGCCTTTCTTCTTAAGGCGTCTGATACTACATTTGCCCTCCCAGGGTGGTGCTGAATATCAAAATGATAGTATTTGATTAGCTACATCCATCTTCTCTATCTCACATTGAGATCCTTCTGGGAGAACAATTATATCAAACTCTTATGATATGTGAAAACGGTGAACATTGCTTTGTATAAGTAGTGTCGTCACTCTTCAATGCGATCACTAGTGCTGACAATCCCAGATCGTGCGCCGAGTAGTGGTCTCGTACGGTTTGAGCTTCTGTGAGGCATAAACAATTACTTTCCTTTTTGCATAAGTACTGCACCCAACCCTTCTCTTGACACATCACTATAAACGACAACCCTTTTGGTTCCGCTCGTGATGGCCAAGGCAGAAGCGGTCCTGAGTCGTTTCTTTAGTTCTTGAAAACTAGTATCATACTTGTCATTCCATTCGAACTTGACTTGCTTCTGAGTCAATCGTTCAAGAGTGATTCATCAATTTTTGAGAAATCTTTGATAAATATTCAGTGATATCCTACCAATCCCAAAACTTCTGATCTTGGTCACTGTTTCTGGTCTTTTCCACTCCACAACAGTTTGAACCTTTGACGGATCTATTGCGATCCTATCATCGAACATTATATGTCTCAGAAATGTGATTTCGTTAAGCTATAATTGGCATTTGCTAAGCTTGGCATATAACTTGTGTTCTCTTAGTGCTTCCAATCACGATTCTCAAATGATGTTCGTGATCCTCCCTCGACTTGGAGTACAATTAGTACGAATTAATCTCAGTAAGGTCAGGAGACTCGGTGCATCAGGCACATGAATGTTGTGGGGCATTCGTTAAATCGAATGGCATCACTACAAACTCATAGTGACCATACCTAGTTTGGAAGGCTGTTAGGTATGTATCCGCCCTTAATCTTCTACTTATAATATCTTTGTTGTAGATCGAATTTTGAGTACAATATGACTCCCTAGAGCTGGTCGAATAGTTCATCAATCATCAGGAGGGATGCTTATTTGTGATGGTCATGCTGTTAAGACCACATTAGTCAATACACGTCTCAAATGTCCCATCCCTATAATTAATCCATACTTAGTATTGATCGAAATTAAGTCATAGTCGACCAAATTAACTAACAACTAATTCAAATATTGACGAGTATCTAAATCACAATGGTAGTCCGAATAATCTTAGAAAGTCATTATCCGATCTTAATGAACAATAGCCATCATAACTTAGAGAATACTTTGGTAATATCTAGTCGATATCCTATAATAGTCACATCCTTAATGTATCTTATCAGTGATAACTAAACCACAAGTCAAATTTCCTTACTTAAGCTTGTACAAGTATTTGGGAGTGAGTAACACAAGGGTACTATCATCGATAATTATACTTAGTGAGTCCCCTACTATAATTTTCCCAAAGTAATATCAATAGTATCTAGATCCCATAATATATATATCACATCCAAATCATATACTTATCAAGAGATAACCTCATATCCTTCAAATCTCATCATATCAGGCATTATAATCTTCAAATCATGGATTTTCTAAATCACCTAACGTCCAAACCGAGGAATAATCGGATATCTTAACACTATGACAATCCAAATAGTTCAAATAGTCATTCAAGATTCAACTTAGGTAATCTAATAGTGGTACCCAATCCAAGCGCAGAGGAACCTATCCTGGGTCACTCGGTGTAAGTTTCTCTCCTTACAAATTAAGCTCGATACCATAACATCACGCCCCAAAACGGAATGTCACGCCCCAAAATGAAAGTCGTAACGTAATTTACCAAACTTATACGGATTTACCAATCCAGCTTAACTATCCTCCAACATACATCAATATAACGCATAAATACGGGAATAACTAAGTCAGAGTATAGTTGCAGCGGAATCCAAAGAAATAAAATACAATACAATAATTGATTCTCAAGGTGCTATGCCCTGCTATTACAACAAATAAGTCCACGGTCTAAATCATCACAAATAAATTCCATCGTCTTAATAAAATCCATAATACAATACAGAACTAAGCTACGTCTTGGGATCGATCGTCACCAATGTCCTGATACAATCCTTCATCTACTGGTTGATAAAGAGGTGGGTTGAGAACAAAAATCCTCAGTGGGTGGGTGCTGGTGTGTGAGTGATGCTGGTTTTATACACGTAAAATGGTTTCATGGAAATCAATGCATGAAGTGCATATAACTTTGTCTCATTGTTTGTTTATAGGTTTCCATTAACCATTATGTTAGATTAGTCAGAATCAGTCAAGCATTATTATTGTCTTATTAAATTTACTTCCACTTTCAATTGGATAAGGCCGTAGCCAATATCCCACTTCACTTGAATAGGGCCATAACCGATATCCCATTTGGACAAGACCGTAGTTAATATCCCACTTCACTTGGATAGGGTCGTAACCGTTATCCCACCTAATTTGGATAAGGCCATAGCCAATATCCCACTTCACTTGGATAGGGTCGTAGCCGGTATCCCACTTAATTTGGATAAGGTCGTAGCCAATATCCCACTTCACTTGGATAGGGTCGTAGCCGATATCCCACTAAATTTGGATAAAGCCGTAGCCAATATCCCACTTCACTTGGATAGGGCCGTAGCCGATATCCCACTTTAAATTTTTACTTTACTTTTAACTTTCATTCTCATTTTCACTCCCAATTATCATTTCACTTCACATTTCACGTTAAATTTCACTTCACTTCACATTTCACTCCAAATTTCATTTCACTTCACATTTCACTTCCACTTTAAGTTTCACTTAATTCTTCACTTCAAGATTTCTCTTCCAAGTACTGTCTTGCTCGTTCAAAAAATTTGATAAAATCAGTTAACAAGTCCGGAGTGATCTTGGTCACACGATATCTGGTATTTATTTCAAAAGTAAAACCCGTGGTCTAGTTATCGAAAGGATATTCTGGCCGGTTTTAAATATTTGGTTTGGTGTATTATGTTCGAGCTTGATATCTTTGTTTGTTAAGTACGAAAAATATATCTTAAAATTCTTGTAAGGTAACCGAGTTAGAAAATATCAATTTCAAGGCCTTTAGCAAATTTTAAAATAAAAATTATTTTTACTAAGGAGAGTATTTTTTACCGGGTTCTAAATTGCGATAAGTTTTAATTCTGGACTCGGAAAAGGTTAAGTTCAGTTTCAAAAATTTTTAAATTCCCAGAGGGTTAAGGGCCTGTTTGTTTATGTTTCTATGGTCCATTTCCAGTTTCTGGAGTTGGAAATAGAATTTTGAGAATTTATTGGTTTTCGTGTGGAAATTGGGATTGTGTTTGGATGAAAGAATTGAAATGTGTTTTATGTAGGGTTGGAAATGTGATTGTGTTTGGTTTGAGTAGTTTTGAAATATTATTTTATGTATATAATAATTGAAAAGTTGGTAGTGGTGGGGTCCACTTCAATATTTTAATTTGAATATATAATATTATATTTGTAAGATTAAGTTGGTGGGTCCCATTAGATAGTTATAATTTAAAAATAGTAATATTTTAAGTAGATAAAGTTGATAATGGTGGGTCCCACATATATAATTGGGTTAAAATATGAGAATAGTGATTGATAAGTAATGATGAGTGATGTAGGGTAGTGTATAGGTTTGAGAATAGAAATTATAGGTTTGAGATGTTTTATGTGAAAAATAGAAAATGAAAATGATGATTTCCATTGGAAATTTTATGAACAAACACGATTCCACTTTTATGTATAGTTGAAAACTAGAAAGAGGCCATTGGAAACATAAACAAACAAGGCCTTAAACTTTCCACAGGCTCAGGGCAGATTTTATAAAATTTGCATATTCGTCCTCTAGTTTTCAAAAATTTTGATTTTTTACTTGATATTTTAAAATTTGGTAACTCTTAGACCGGGAAGAATTTTGAGGTGATTTCAACTTTCAAATACTTTTTAGGACAGTAATAAGTTTTGTTTGAAACAGTTTTGAAAAATTCAAAAGTAAGGTACCTCCTTTTCAAAAATTACAATTTTAGCCCAAAAGTGATTTTTTTTTGTCGTTAAAGTCTTGTTTCAAGTTTGATGGTTATGAAATTTGAACTAAAGGTTCCAAATACCATATTAAATAAATATGCAAGATTTTGAAATACCTTGACTGCCCTAGTTTCGAAAATTACAGTTTTGGTCCTTCAAGTTTCAAACTTGTTCCTTATTGAATTTTATTGCCCGGAAGGTCACTTCATATATGAAATTTACAGAGTCTTGGGTCTAATATTTCGAATTTTTAGAGGTGGCCTTCATAGTTTTTCATATTTACACTTTTGGCCCTATATTTCACAATAATTGTAAAAATAACCCAAGCTTCGATTTTTCTTGCACAAGTTACAAATCCACAATGTCAATAATATATAAAAACTCATTTTAAATATTTCTAAAATATATTTGAACATTCATAGCATCATAAATAATAAAAGCATAATGATGAGCAATTTTATCAATATTTTATGCAAGAAAAATATCATACTCATCTTTTTATTTTCTCTAAATTTTATTAAAACATAAATCTCATAAATACTTGCTAAAATTTATAAAATATATTATTATCACATGAGCATGCATTTTTGTGCACTAGTAGAAAGAATGATGCATTTTTGTAGAAATATTTTTCACCCACCTCTTAGTAGTTTTTCAGGTTGATCTAAAATAGAGTCTTCTTCTTGGTATCAACTTCTTGACTCAAACTCTTTAAGATCAGCCCCTATATGGTATCCAAACCATATTTTGGTGTTAAAATTAAATTCTCAAATTTAAAGGGATTTAATAGGATCAAATGGCTACTACTTACCTTAATGTCTTCATGTAGTCTCTAAAAATGGTATTTTTTCCTTTAAGCTTTTAACTTTTGGGATGGTGTAGGTCAGAAGGTGAAGGGCTAAGCATAAGAGTTTTTTTACAAGAAGAATTGAATGATGAAAGAAAAAAAAATTCTTACCTAGGGACAATGTATTTTCGGCCCTTAGAGAAAAAATGGAAGAGATTGTTGTGTGTTCTTGTTCAAGAGTGTTAATAAGAGGAAGGTTGGGAGTTTGATTAGAAGAATGTAAAATTTTATTTCCCCTCAGCCATAGTGGGCGAAAATTACTAGGCAGTAGGATGTGTTTTTCATTTTTTTTTGGTGTCTAATAAATATGGCTCACTTGTTGGTAAAAAAAAAAAATTTGATTCCCTCCTATACTAAGCTATGGCCGAAAGTTGGTGTTTGTAGGATGGAAAAAATTTCCTTGTCTTGGCAATTATTTAGGGTAGTGAATTTTTAGGTATAGTTTATGTAGTCTCTAAAAATGGCCGATTTTTTAAGGTTGTGGAGGGGTTTGCATTTTTTTTGTTTTGTTGTTTTGTGTGAGGTGGGAGACAATGGGGTGTGTCACCCCCTAGACGAGACGCCACGACGATCAACCACTTAAACAGAAATAAACCCAATAGTCTAGACAAATGATACAACAATCTTAAGTGAAACAGAGTCTAAAGCAGCGGAAATAAAATAAACTTAAGTACAAATTACAACTTAAAGTCTAACAAGATCCAAATACATCCGACATAATAACCTGAATAAGTTTATAGGCCAAAACTTAAAACGTAAAGTACACAATGTCCAAATCTTAAATGTCAAAGGGTCATACGCCCTTAAATTACAGTCAAAAAGAGAAAAGAGTAACAGGATAAATGAAAGTCCAACATCAGAAGAAGTACATGAAATAAGTACAATCATCAGAAAAAGGATGCAAGTTCGACAGGCGGGGCGAGGGTCATCAATCTGTGGTTGGGTCGACATCTTCAACATAGTCCCCATCTAAAGGTTAGAAAACAGGAGGGGATGAGACAGAAATCTCAGTGGATGGGTGATCGTGTGCAAGTATGGCGATATATATAGTTAATGCGAGAAAACAGTTGTATGAAAATGCGTGAGATATGATGCATGATTCCACACACAGTCCACAAGCGTCGTGACAAATATATTTAAGTAATATACTTATACAGTTTTAAGAAACAGTTCGTGGTCACACAGGCACTATGTGATTCAGGCAAGACAGGTAGGATTGCGTACGGAATGTAACGCCAATCCTATGCAAGACAAGTAATGGTTGCGTACGGATTTGTAGCGCCAACCAATGCAATAAGTAGCGGTTGCGTACGGATTTGTAGAGCCTACCAAACGGGTCCGATTAACTCCAGAATCGTGTGGATCAGACAATGATTCCTTTGTTCTTTCTTGTAACTCCCCGAGCAAGATGGTCCAAGACCTGTCACCTTATCGCTCCATAGGCAAAGACAAATCCACAGTAGAGCTAGCTAGGCCCGGATTGTCAGAATCATGATTATACCTCAAGTACTACGACCTGATTCCCTTAGACATACTCCGTCCCTCAGTTGCGGGATTAGGATGATGGCCGGGGCCGGAAAATAAAATAGCAGCCGAGCTGTCCGGTTCCATCCCCGACGTATCCATTCCGACTGTGAGCTCGACACACCAAGTTGACTCAGGCAGGAAAGTAAATACAAGTTCAGTTAGTCAACCAGGCAGTCGAGTATTATTGATTCAGGGAAGCAGTTCAGGAAAATTTTCGAAAATTGTGAGTGGCAATTATGGCGTTGGTGGAGTTATTTGGATGAAGATGATTATCGGGAGGAACAATTATGAACAATTATGATTATCGGGAGGAACAATTATGAAAAATGATTTGGTGTGAGTTACTTCTATATCTTGAATGATTAGGTGGAACATAACTCCCGTTATAGATTCGAAATCGCAAGACGAGGAAGTTGCCCCGCGATCGTGTATTAATCGGTCAAGACGATCCAATAAGTCAAGGGATTTTTGAGAAAATAAAATATTTTAATTAATTATTAAAGTCAGAGTGTCCAGGGTTGTTTCTTTAAAAGAAAAATAATTTGAGTTAGGTCCTTGTTTAAAAGAAAATTTACAAATAGCCCCGTTTTGTAAAAACCAATACTTTTGGGTTAAAAATTGAATAAATAAATGTTCCGACCTTGAACAATTATGAGGTCAGTTCCTAAATTCTATAAATTTTTCAGAGATTCAGGTTTTTAAAGTTTTGAGGTCGAGTTTTATTAAAAATTTCACATTGGCCCCCAAATTTGTTAAAATTGTCATTTCGGGCCCTAAGTTTAAAATAATTGGAACTCACAAACCGGAAGGGCTTTTAATGTGATTCTAGTTGGAAAATTTCAATAAGGTCAGTGGAATATTGGGACCAAAACAATTTAAAAAAAAAATAAGTACAGGTCCCTTAACGTTTGAAAATTTTATTTTTGTCCCATTTTGAAATAATTGCCTTTAAGGCTTTTTGGGGTCCAATTGTTATGAAATTTGAATCTTGGATCCAAAATATAATTATGTTATAGTTAAATTAGTATTTCCAGGTACATGGGCTGTATAAGTCCTGGAAATTTCATTTGGGTCCTCAAGTTTAATCTTTTACAATTTGGTCCCTCAATTTTTATAAAATTACTTTCCAAGATCTAAACACTTGGATTTTTGGAATACAATTAAAATATGTTATTTCCAGTCCCTTAAGAGTTAAAATTTCAAATTTTAAAATTAGGTCTGGTACAGTTTCAAAATTTGCAATGTAGCCCTTAAACTTCTAAAATTTTACAATCTAGTCCTTGGGCTTTTAAAGGTTGATTTTATTTATCTAAAAACTCTTAAAACTTTATTAAAATGTCCAATCATCATTTTTGAACCTGAGTACAGTCCCAAAACTCGAAAATTACAGAGGGGTCCCTTAAGTTTTATTTTCTTGCAATTAAGTCCACCAACTTTCCATTTTTGCATTTTAAGTCCAAAAATTGAAATTTAATCAATTATGCTCGACTTGTCCAGGTTATAAGTCATACATAACATGTATTTCAAGGATCATACACATGCATGTCCATTTCATACAAGAATTCATCAAATACAACAATAAATTGTACATGCATGCACCTAAATTTCAATAAATAGCATTTTTGAGCAACACTTGAGAAATTTCACAACTTGATACATAAAATTGACATGCAATATATAAAATATATATCTCAAGTGCTCAAGATCAAAAGTCTACATGCATTTAACAAAACACCTAGAAGTTGGAAAGATTTTTCCACCCACGTTAAAAATTGGAGAGTTGTGAAAAAAAAAATGATAAATTTCACGACTTGATATGAAGTCACTTAGGTCAGCCCCTAAGTCAATACTATCGAAAAATTAAGTGTTAGAAAAATGAGTGAAAAATTAAGAAGAAAAAGAAGAAGGTGAGAAAATTGGAAATACTACACTTTACCTTGTGTAGTGGATGAAATGGAACTAGTTGAAACTTCAAAGTTGGAATTTTTGGCTCACCCTCAAAAACCACTTAAGGTCAGCCCCTATTTCTCAAAAATGAAAAATGGGTGTTAAAATTTGAAGAAAATAAGAAGAAGAAGAGAAAAGGGCTCTAGTGTCCAAATCTTACCTTGTAGTCCAAATTCTCTAAAAATTTCTCTTCAAGTCTTCTAAGGTGACCACAATGCTTGCATGTCCTTATGTAGTCTCCTATGTGTACCTCCAAAAGTCAAAATTAAACTTAAGTTAAGAAGAGAAGGTGAATTATAGGATATCAAGTTGAATTGAAGAACAAAATTTCTTACCTTTGTGAGAGAGGGGTTCAAATTCTATGAAGAAGTACGAAGAATGTTTGTGTTTTTGTTAAGTGTTTGAAGAAAGAGGAAGTGTTTGATGATATGAAGAAGGTGCTCTTGAAGATAAGAAGAATGTTTGAAGATATGAAGAGTGTGTTCTTGAAGATATGAAGGGGTGTTTGAAGATGTGAAGGATGTATTCTTTGAAGATTTGAAGATGTGAAGGAATTGTTCTTGAAGGTTTGAAGATATGAAGGAATTGTGTTTGAAGATTTGAAGATGTGAAGAAATTGTTTTTGAAGGTTTGAAGATACAAAGGAATTGTTCTTGAAGATTTGAAGATGTGAAGGATGTGTTCTTGAAGATTCAAAGATGTGAAGGAATTGTAGAGAGAAGGAGAAGAATGTTTAGAAAGAAGGAAGAGGATTTAGCTTGAATATCAAAATGTGTTGGTGAAAATGAACAAATTTTTGTTCATTCTTGGCCATTTTGGCCATCTACTATGAGAGGGAGAGGAGAGAATTTTTTTGTTCAATTTTGTGTCTTGTAATTTGTCTCTTGCATGGAGACAAAAGGGAAGTCAAAGGTGGGCAATGGATGGGTAAGGAAGGAATGTTGGGTGAGTGGGAATAAGTTGGGGAAAATAGTATTAAAGAATTGATGTATAAGATAATGTGTATAATGTTTGAATTAATGGTGTAATTATACACAAGATGACTACATAAGGTTTATGTACAAGAGTTGGATGATATTTCTACACCAAAATCATCACTATTGTCGTCACTTAAAGGTATTTATGGCATTTCCATATTTTTTTTTGTCCCAAATTTGATGATAATATATGAATAATATCAATCTCCAAAACAATTAGTGATTTCCTTGATCACTTATAAGTCTCATGATCACTTATTCTAAATCGAATTCTTAATTCTATAAGGTATAAGTCTCCATAATAAATAGTCTCTTAAAATTCTAAGGTAAATAATAAATACACAGATAATAATAATGATCATTCAAGTTGTCATAAATGTGAAATAGAATTAATAAATGATTATGATCATAAGTAATAAATGAAATTAAATGCGAAATATATTTATTATTATTATTTACCCATCAAAGTGACGCGGTAAAATAGTCGATAAAATACATAGACGATAAAAGGATCAATTACACGCTTGGAAAAATCGGGGGCTTCACATCCTCCCCTCCTTAAAAGAATTTGGTCCCTAAATTCTCTTCAGAATAGCCCCGGATATTGATTCCTCATGTCTTCTTCCATCTCCCACGTTGCATCTTCGTCTCGGTTGTGGTTCGCCACACACCACTTTAACCATCGGAATCTCTCTTACGCATGACGGATCTGCTGGTCGGTAATCCGGATCGGCTTCGGTGTTGGATAAATTTTCCATCAAAGGAGGAGTATCACGAGTGATGATATGTTCGGGTCCGGTTGATACTTCTCAATCTCGTCACGTGGAATACATCGTGTATTCCTACATATCTTCGGTAACTCGAGTCGGTAGGCTAACTTCCCGATTCTCCTGTAAAATCTTGTAAGGTCCAACATATCTCGGACTCAATTTTCCTCCTTTCTTCGGATTGATCAATCCTTTCCGTGGTGAGAGTCCGAGAAATACTTCATCTCCGCTTCAAATTCCAAATCCTTTCTTTCTCTTGTCCGCGTAACTCTTTTGGCGGCTCCGAGTTGTGCGGATCCGTTCTTGATCGCCTTGACCTTCTCCATGGCTTCCGAACTAAGTCGATCTTTGGAATCGGGCGACTTTTGTTTCTCTTTCGGGGTCCATTGGTCATCAATCTCCCGTGTAGTGGGGATGCATTTCCGCCCATATAGTGCCTCGTAGGTGTCATCCCAATCGTAGCCCCGATAGCTGTATTGTAGGCGAACTCGGCTAATGGTAAGTGTGAATCCTAACTCCTTTAAAAATCCAACGTGCGGGCTCGCAACATATCTTCCAAGGTTTGAATTGTTTGCTCGATTGTCCATCGGTTTTGGATGTCTTTCTGCTTTGAAACTTAGCGAGGTACCCAATTCCTCGTGCAAGCACTTCTAAAATCCGGAGACAAACCTCGGGTCTCTGTCTAATACAATGTCGACTGGTACTCCGTGCAGTCGAATGATCTCTCAGATATAAATCTGTGCAAGTCTCTGCAAGCTATTAGTCTTTTTGATGGGTAAGAAGTGTGCAGATTTCGTGAGTCAGTCTACAACTACCCAAATAGCCTCATGGCCTCCTCTGGTCCTTGGTAGATCCGTCACGAAGTCCATCGTTATGTGTTTCCATTTCCACTCGGGAATTCTCAATGGTTGTAGTAAACCAGATGGTCGTTGGTGTTCTGATTTTACTCGTTGACAAGTTAAACATCTCACAACGAACTCCGCTACCTGGTTCCTCATGTTTACCCACCAATAATTCCGTTTCAAGTCCTTATACATCTTGTTTCCTCCGGGATGTATAGTGTATTTCGAATGGTGTGCCTCTGCGAGATTCTATTCCCGATTTGCTCTTCACTCGGTACACAAACTCGATTCGGAATCGATAATCCCATCGTCATGCACTCGAGAATTCCGATATCTCTCCTTTAAGTATCTTCTCCTTGACTTTTGAAGATGTACATATGTCCCGTGTTTCCTTGATCTCATTCGCAGATCGGGTTTAACGAAATGTTAGCACATGAAATCGAGTATTGGTTCTCGTCGATTTCAATTACTTAGCTCTTCTAATGATTATCATTCTCGAATCATAAGTCCTGGCTAAGCTCGCCTTTCTACTCAAGGCGTCGGCTACTACGTTAGCTTTCAGGGATGGCATTGAATATCAAAGTGATAGTCTTCAATCAACTCCATCCATCTCCGTTATATCGATTGAGGTCTTTCTGAGAGAATAGATACTTCAAGCTCTTGTGATCTGTGAAAACCGTGAATGTTGCTCCGTAGAGATAGTGCCTCCATTTCTTTAACATGAACACTATCGCTGCCAATTCCAAGTCATGCGTTGGGTAATTGGCTTCATACGGCTTGAGCTTTCGTGATGCATAAGCGATGACCTTTCCTTCCTGCATGAGCACTGCTCCTAGTCCTTCCTTTGATGCATCACTTTAGACGACAAAGTTTTTTGTTCCCTTTGGAAGAGCTAATACTGGAGCTGTAGAAAGTCGTTTCTTCAACTCTTGGAAACTAGCCTCGCACTTGTCATTCCACTCAAACTTGACCGCTTTACAGGGTAGTCGAGTGAGTGGTCCAAACTATTTTGGAGAAATCCTTGATAAATCTTCGATAATATCCGGCTAGTCCTAAGAAACTCATGATCTCGTTCGATGTGCTCGGGTTGTTTCCATTCAACCACCATGCACCTTGGAAGGATCTACAATGATCCCAGTACCGGATACTATGTGTCCCAAGAACGCGACTTCACTAAGCCAAAATTAGCACTTGCTGAATTTGGCATATAGCTTATACTCTCGTAGTGTCTCCAAAACAATTTTCAGGTGACGTTCATGCTCTTCTTTAGACTTAGAGTAAACGAGTATGTCATCAATGAATATCACTACGAATGGATCCAAATAAGGTTGAAAGACTCGATGCATCAGATCCATAAACGCTGCTGGTGCGTTCGTTAGACCGAAAGGCATCACTACAAACTCGTAGTGTCCATATCTGGTTTGAAATGCGGTTTTGGAGATGTCTTCTTAGCGGATCTTCAGTTGGTAATAACCTTGTTGTAAATCAAACTTCGAGTACACCGTCGCTCCTTGAAGTTGATCAAACAGTTTTTCTATCCTTGGAAGGGGATATTTGTTCTTGATGTTCACGCAATTCAAACACAGGTTTTCAACTTTTTGATCAGCTCTCTCATTTCTTGGGTTGTCAGCTCTTTGATATTCGATCTTTTGATATTCAGCTCTCTTTGGTGGCCTATCTTCCCTTGAATTGGAGAGAGCTGAATGCCTTCTGGAGGATTCACCTATGTTTCTTTTGTAGTTCTTGTTGAAGAACTTGTTGAATATTTTAACCATTAAGGCAATTTCCTCCTGGTCAATGATTTCTTTGGTTTCAGCTCTCTTCCCTTCCTTGACTATGAGTGCAGCTGTTTTGGGTACAACTATCTCCTCTTGATCCTTTCTTCTCAGCTCAAACTCATAAGCTTTGAGGTCTGAAAATAGTTCATGATTGGATGTTTTTGATAGGTCCATCGAGTGCCTTAGAGCCATGGTTTTCATTTCCCACTCAGCTGGGAGGCTCCTTAGTATCTTCATACACATCTCCTTTTGTGTGTATTCTTTCCCAAGTGCTGAGAGCTCATTTGTAATTTCAGTAAATCTAGCATCTAGCTGGTCCATTGTCTCACCTGCAAGCATTTTAAAGTTTTCAAATTTTTGAACAACAACAGATAATTTGTTTTCCTTAATTTGCTCAGATCCTTCACAAATTAAGGTCAATTTATCCCAGATTTCTTTGGATGTCTTGCAAGATTTGACTTTGTTGAACATGGCTTTGTCCAAAGTCTTATAAAGTATATCCTTGGCTACATTGTCCAAGTTGCATCTTTTTCTGTCATCATTTGTCCATTCAGCTCTTGGTTTTTCAACCATAGCTAGTCTAGGAGGAGCATCCTCCTCTCCTTCAGCTGCAGCAGCTCTCCTTGCAGCTGTGTTCACCTTCATTATTTGCAGTGGCCCATCCTCTATCACTATCCACATCTCATCATGTAAAGTTGATAGATGAGCCTGCATACTTATTTTCCAGTCATCAAATTCTTCAATGGTGAACATAGGAATGCGTGTCAAATTTGCTTCCATGATAATAACTTTGAAAAAAAAATTGGCTTTTGAAAGAACAAGTGTTAAAAACTTCTTTGAAGGATTGGAGATCTAGTTCAGTAACCAGTGCGGAAGGCTCAATGAACCAACCGCTCTGATACCACTTGTAGGTCCCAAGGGGTGTGAGTAAGGTTTAGAAGTGGGGGTTGAATAAACCATACCAACTTTTTGAATTTAGTCCTTTTAAAATTAGTTCAGAGTTAATATCACAGCTATGTCCTTGATGGGACTAAGTTAGTTAACCAAATGAGTTAGCCACTCATGACTCGATGAAATTTTGTTGATAGAATAACTCAGCTGTTTAGTCTAATACTTAACTTGGTTGTGATGAGATTTCAGCGGAAGACTTAACACCCTTGAATTTGGTTTAAGTTTGTTTTAACACTTGGTTTTAGCACTTTGTTAAATATCAATTGGATAGCAAATTATCAGCAGATATTAAATGATATGCAGAAAGTAAATGCTAAAATGTAAATGACACAATAAATTTTATAGAGGTTCGAAGATGGGGTAATTCTTCTAATCCTCTCTTCTCCAACTCCTGGAGGAATCCATTAAGTATTGATCAGAGTACAGAGTGGTTATCAGTCCCAGGATACAAGTCTTGATCACACACGGCATGACTTGATCCTATGGGACTCGAGTCGGAGATGCCTTGGTCACACGATTTGCCTTCTCATCCGACTCATCTTCTTCACAGGGCAGCTGCCTTGCTACTTCAGCTCACTTGCTCAAGCTTCTTGGATTTGAACACGAAGACCTCTAATAAATTGAGACTAGTTCGACCTTGAACCTTTCTACAATTCTCCTTGGAATGTAGACCCCTTTTGATTCTTCAAAAGTTTCCTCTTCAACAATTTAAAGTTGTCTTTCCTTCTGACTTGGTGTTGGATTGATTTCCTTCGAGATTTAGACTTGAGGATTTGCTTGAATAACTTGAGAATATTTTGCGGGTTCAGAGTGAATATTGCTTTCTTGCTCGTAGTTCCGGTTATCAAGGTTAACCTCTTCTCAAAGTGATTCCTCACCTTTTATAGTGAACTTTTAAAAAATCGCCCGTTGAAGAGATAGTGTTCGTTGGCTTATCTTGTTGCGATCCTTGATATTGACATTTCCTCGTATTAAATGAACCTTGACTTTTTAGAGTCGACACAGTGCGAGCTTCCCATTGGTTTATTCCTTTTGCACGCTCGGGATCGAGCACTTTAAGACATTGCAGCATGGAAGTATTACTTATTTTAGTAACTTCTTGACTTCTATGCAACGGATTCTTTTCGATTGTCTTGATTTGATCTGATTCTTTAACTTCCCAGAGACTTGAGTCGGCTCCCAATCATTGGATGACTCATCTGTCACTTCAACTTGAGACTTGGCTATCTTGAGTTGACTTGAGTGACACT
Organism: Rehmannia glutinosa; assembly: GCA_016081115.2. Taxonomy (NCBI): domain Eukaryota; kingdom Viridiplantae; phylum Streptophyta; class Magnoliopsida; order Lamiales; family Orobanchaceae; genus Rehmannia; species Rehmannia glutinosa. Next base: position 75,617,278 of record CM071926.1, on the reverse strand, counting down.
TCACACAATTGTACCATAGTGATACTTCTTCTTGATCGAGTTCTTGTCTTCTCTTCCTTGCTACACTCGTGCTTCCATGTGAGTCTTCATCCCAATCTTTAGTTGACTTCTTGTATGTTCGGGCATAGCCGACGCGTGGCTCGGCTAGTGCAACCCTATCTATTACAATCTGATTACAAGTAAAAATGGGGTGCCAACTTTCTAGTCTAAGTTTTACATGGCATTCATCAAAATCTAAGTAATAAATTTTCCCAACAATTTCCCCCTTTTTGATGATGCCAAAACTTAAAACATACATACAAAAAGTAAATAGCAAAGATACATACAGACAATGTAGAAACAGAGAATGTATGTGTAGAATCGATCTTTTTATTAATCATAACATTCTTGTCCTTTACACTGCTGCTTACAAAGTGTATCAGAGAAACATGGTATTCTATATCTAAGCAAAAATATAGAAATTGCATAACTTTTATTCATCATACGGAGAAGACTTACATACATATGTATTTACAAAAGTGAAATACATGAAGGGTGGACAACAACACTTCATCGCCTTCGCTGCCTCCTTCTTTCCTTATCAGCTCTGTCGTCTTTTGGTCTCTTTCTCTTCTTTTCTTCTTCAGGTGCTTTCTTTTTCTCGTAGGCTCTTCTAGCAGCTTCGTCTTTTCTTTTTCTTTCTTGTCTTCGTTGACTCTCTTCCCACAAACTGATCTTGTCTTTTATTTTCCTCTTGATCCTTTTGACATAGTCAACATTCTTTGACCACTTCCCGGTTGGCTACTTCATCATATCCCCCAGTAGATCCCTCCTTTCTTTCATGGATCTATATATTTGATGTTTTTGGGTAGAGGTCTAGGTCTAAAACATCTTCCTCCATCGCTTCTTCCTCTTCCTCTCGGGCGTGTATTGTCTTGGGGCCTTCTTCTTTCAAATGGTGTGACGGCAGAGTGACTACGATGGTCTGGCATGCCTGTCGCCTTCTTCGCATAAAGCATGAGGCCTTTTTCCCAATACAAATCCCAGGCTTGGGCTATGGACATACCTTCAAGTATCCTTTGGATTCGAGCATTTTGAATTCATCAACGAGATCTACGCTTCGTTTTCGACGCCCGAAATGGCATCTCGTGTCTCTTCCTACCGGAATGCCTCCGTATTGTTTCAATATGTCCATCACACGGGCATCCATCTTTCCTTCGACCTCCTTCATCCATGCTTCCACTATTTTTCTTTTCTCGGACATGGGCACGCAGAGTGTTGGAGCGGCAGAGTCGGCTGGAAGTTTCTTTGATGATGTCACCGTTGTGACAAGTCCTTGTTGAGGGGTTCTAGGGACCATTAAAGTCATGTCTTTTGAACCTTCCCCGTCAACTACTTTTCCTTATCTTTCTTCTCGCTCTTGATTTGTTTTCTTACGTTTCTCAACAGTTGCGTCCTTCTTCTCGATGATCGATCCTTTCAATGTCTTTAGGTATTCCTCTTTCCCCTTTTTGGCATCATCAAAGGAGAGAGGAACCCCTGGAAACATGCCAGCAAGCATGACGTCCAGGCGGCTGATAGCTGAGTTTTGCTTGGAGTCTGCTGCGGAGTATGCTGCATGAAATTCTGAGCGGGTGGCTTTGGATTTGGCTGCCACCAGCTTCATTTCAGCCATAAGAAGGCTAAACTTTTCGTTCATATTTTCCTCCATGCGCAGAAGTTCTTTGCGATGAAATTCTCGCAGCAGTTCCATTTCAGTGGTATGAGAGGCATGCATCCTATCAATATTTTCTTGCATCCCCGTCTTCATGTCAGCATTATCAGCGCTCCAGACTAGCATTTTATTGTACAATGCTTTGAAATATCGAACTTGTTCCACACGCATTGTCTGCTACTGTTGCCACCATTCCCTGATTCTAACTACTATTCCACGCTGATCAGCTGTAAGATTTGCATCTCTGTTATCCAGCCGCATATCCAATGAGGTCTGGTGCTTTTCCATCTTCTCGATCTCTGCAAAGATTGCCTTGAAGACTTCTCGAACCTCAGTTGTCACCTCTGTCTCAGCTGGCGGCCAAGCAGCATCAAAATTAAAATTTGCTAGGACGATGGTATCTGTGGGAATGACTGGATCAGGTTTGTGGAAACGTCTCTGCTCTCTAGCTGATTCTTCATCTAGGTCAGGCAGCTCCAGTGAGAAGGGGAACGTTTCTTCAAATGTATCATCACTGACATAGGGAATATGTTCAACAGTGACTCGTGGTGGCGTGATGTGCCTAGTTGAGTCGGTCTGGCTGCGGCGTTGAAGCTTTGCGCGGTTGATCGTGATTAATTTTTGAGTGGGGTCATTGTTGTGGTATGGACCGGTGGTGAGCCTCAGTGTCTCAAACCGTTGGTCTCGACTGGTTTTTCCTTTTGAGTTGTCTAGTCCTCGGCCGTAGTATCGGTGGTGTCATCGGACGATGACGAGACTTGAAGGGTGGCTCATCATCAAAAGTGAATGTTTGACGAGTAGCCTTGAGATCCGACTTACTCGTGCTAGGAAGAACATCCTCGGTGAGTCTTTTGGACTTGCAATAGGGGATGACTCGGCTTCATCTTCACCGGATCCCGGAAAAGTTACGTGGGGTTGTCTTGGGAATCGTGAAGGGCACTTATCTCTTTCGGTTGCATCAATGATAACAGGAGGGATGTTGCATTTACGCCTCTTTACCTAGGGAAGTCTCAACCTCCCGTAGGCCTTGATACCTCTGCGGTCTCAATTGTAGCAAGGCTTGAACATTCGCCGGTGGACTCAGCTATCTTAGGGTCTTCTACGGTGGCATCCACAGGAGTCGCAACTCCATGGATTGCACTTTCATTGCCCAGAGTGTTAAATCCCAGGGCAGAACCATCCTGTGCCTTGACTGTGTCAGCAGCTTCCTTAGCCTGCAGAGCAGTTGGCACTTCAGCTAAGACAGTCTCAACTGTCCGAGCTTCGTTAGTGACAACATGCTGTGTTTCTATTTGTTTTTCCTTCTCCACTTCGCCTCCAAGATCCTTTGTGGAGTCATCTGCAGCATCCTCCGACCTAGCTGCAGCGGAGGGAGTTTCCCCCTCAGTTGGCACACCAGCTGAGTGACTTGTGATGGGGTCACTCACTTCCAAACTCCCGGCTGTGTCCTTTGAGTGTTCAGCCATGGGGGCAGGTGGTAAGACACCTTCAACAGGGGTTAGCTCGACTTGGGTCCCCAAGTTCCCAGTTTCATCGCCATGTCCCCTAGATCCATACTCTGAGTGAGTTGGGGAAGTGGTTGCAGCAATAACAGTGGCAATTTGGTGCACCACTCCCAATGGATCAATTTCAAGTGAGATTTGGAAGACTCTCGGTCCTTCCATGTTGTTGCTCATGCATCATCTTGGATTCCCGCATGGCTTCTTTGCATTTCCAATTTTTCTTTTTCAAAGAAGGGGTCCAAGTCCTCATCACACTCGAGAGAACATCGAAGTGGGGATGAGTGTGATCGATGGTTCGAGTGAAGGGACGGATGTTGGCCTTCTCACGAGCTTGACCTCTTACGCCAACCTTTCCTTCTCTTTTTCTTTGAAGATATTCGATATATCCAGGCAGTTCTCTTCATCAGTGCTTGAACCATTTGTTAACCCAAGGAAATTCAGCGATTCTTATTCTTCTTCAACAAAGTCGGTCTTTTGGAACTGTTCCCTTGAGTGACTTAGCTTCCACTTCCTCCATTCACAGACGATTTTGAATTTCTGGATATGGTGGAGATAACATGACCACATCATCGTCATCATCTTCATGTTGTACTTCTTTCTCGGGAATGGAGAGTAGCAAACTTTGTTTCTCAACACCTCAACAACATCTGTCGTTGGCGGAGACACGGCTCTGTCGACAGGAGGTTTAGTTTGTCTTGGCTATTACTTGTTCATTGGTTGTTCGTCTGTCTATAGTTGGGTCTTCGATGTGCCTCTGTTGATCGGCCTCGGCATGATTTGGCGCTTTCATCAATAATTTCGGAGACTCTAATTCTCCAAATTTGCTGCGATCTATTCGGTGAGTGGCGGACTCATTTGTTTTCTCAAGCTCGAACGCTTGTAGAGTCTTGTTATTTTGGTCCTTACTAGAGGAATTTCTGGTTCGGATACGGTTTCCTCGAGAATCTTGGCGGCGGGGCGTGCTACTTTCTTGGTCTAAGGAGTGGCTTTCTTGGCTTATCGGTCCTCTTTTTCTTGACAACTGGAGAAGGTATTTGAGGTTCCTTCTCGGTGCGGCTACGAGGGCATGAGACACGGCTGCGGGCGGGTGACTTCGGCTACGGGGCGAGTGCGAGTTGTTTTCTTTCTTTGCGGGGGCAACCTTCTTTTCTTTGTGGGAGCTTGACTTTCTTCTTTGGGGGAGGAGATATTTGTTTCTTGGGGTGGTGATTCCCCTCACTTGTATCCGCCCTCTTGGCATAAGCTCTCTTCTAAGCTCGGAAAGATTTGATCGAAACATTTTCTTATTGACATGGAACGTCTTTCCATGTCGGAGTGGAACTCCTTTCACCTCCATCAACCGGCCAATCACAAGGCCATACCCCAAGGATCCTCCGAACGACCCATCTTCCTTGAAGGACTTATTTCCAACATTACGGCGAGTGCGCTATAGGCGAATTACGCCAGGCGATTTTTTTTTTTCCTCCATGATCGCGGCCATGACGATCGGCTTGGTTTTAGACGGTGATTAAAGCTTCCAAATTTTATGTCTACACATTTGGCAACAATATCCAACGACTTATGATAATCTTCCTTTGACTTCAGCATGCATTGTGTAGACAACTTTAGCACACTTTCTCGGTTTGGCCACTTCCTTCCATGTGACCAAGTTTACATCGGCTTCAAGTATTTCGGCACTCCTTCCGACGGCAAAGACCAAACAATGCCCGCTAGATCTTTAGCGGTGATTGTAAACTCTTTTCCGTGAACAAAGGACTTGATGCCCTCATCGTGAACCTCAGCGTTCACGTAGAACTGTGCTACCTCCTCAACGTAAGTCATCTAAAACTCCATTGTGAGAAAGGGTTTCATTCTAGACTTCTCGATTTTGTTGGCTATCTTCTTCACGAGGGTTTCATCGGAACCCTGTTTGATCATTCCTTCGAAATCCATGGTAGAACCAGTGTGGATTTGCTTTCCCAACTTAGCGAAATCATAGGTAGTTGCCATTTTTTGAGTTTTACCGAACGAAACCTTAGAAATTTGCTTTGAATATTTGTAGTGTTTTGAGAGAAAAGAGCTTTCTTTGCTTTTGGAGAGATGAACAGTTTTGTGTAGTGTGAGAGAGAAAGCTGAACAAATGGTATATGTATGGGTTATGAAAGGACGTGCATACGGTTTTTGAAATTTGATCGAGATCAACGGCTCAGATTTAGTACGCCGATTAGCATTTAATTTCTCACATTTAATGCGGCAGCATTTATATCCAATCATATGCTTTGTCGTGCAGCTTTTGATTATACTTGTCATTATTGTGTTGACGTCATCCTTAAAACATTCCCACTTATTAAAAACGACTGCGTTTTTGTCACTTAGCTCATAAATGACTCAGCTTACTCATTAGCTGGTTCAATTCTTCTTCTCTTTTTTTACATAGGTACTCAGCTGTCAGCTAACTCGATACAACTGATTTTTCGATACGGCTAATTTACTTAGCTGATTTAGGAGCTCAGCTCTATTTTTATCTTTCCTTGTTTCATCTCTTCTTCTTGAGTCTTCTGGGAGTTAACTCAGCTCAATTAACCCTAGCTCATGCTTGAGTTCTTCAAATCTTGATTCACATAATGGCTTAGTGAATATGTCAGCTAACAGTTTATCAGTTGAGATGTATTCCAAGGTGATGTCCTTCTTTTCAACATGGTCTCTTATGAAATGATATCTGGCATCAATGTGCTTTGTTCATGAGTGCAACACAGAATTTTGAGTGATTGCAATAGCACTTGTGTTATCACACATAATTGGAATCTCTTTTTCGTCAATTTCATAATCTCTTAGTTGTTGTCTCATCCATAAGACTTGGGCACAATAGCTGCCCGCAGCTATGTACTCATCTTCAGCTGTGGATGTGGCTATTGAGTTTTGCTTCTTGCTAAACCAGGAAACCAATCTGTTTCCAAGCATTTGACATGTACCTGAAGTACTCTTCCTGTCAACTCTACATCCAGCATAGTCAGAGTTTGAGTAACCAATAAGCTTGAATCCTCCTTCCTTTGAATACCATAAGCCGACTTCCTGGCATCCCTTCAAATATATTAGGATTCTCTTTCTTTGTGATCATATGATTTTCTTTTGGTGCAAATTGGAATCTTGCACATACACCCCTCTTTTGCAAAGGTGATGTCGGCCTACTTCTTTGTTAAATAGAGCAGTGATCCAATAAGTGCTCTGTATCTTGTTTGATCCACAGGCTTTCCATCTGCATCCATATCCATCTTGACTGATGTATTCATTGGTATTTTCATAGAAGATTTCTCTTCCATACCAAATTTCTTCATTAAATCTCGGTATACTTTGTTTGACTTATGAAGGTTCCATCCTTGATTGTTTAACTTGAAGTCCTACAAAGAATGTCGACTCTCCCATCATGCTCATTTCAAATGTGCCTTGCATGAGGTTTGAGAACTTATCACACAACTCTTTGTTTGTGGATCCAAAAATAATGTCATCCATATATATTTGAACAAGCAGTATACTCTCTCCATCTTGAATTCTCGAAGAGTGTTACATCCACTTTGCCTTTGGTGAATCCATTATCGTCGAAATTGAGATAATGTATCACACCATGCTCGGGTGCTGTTTTAATCCATATAGAGCTTTCTTGAGCTTGTACACCTTATCTCCAAGAGTCTTTTGCTCAAAACCTGGAGGTTGTTCAACATAGACTTCTTCTTCCAATAATCCATTCAAGAATGCACTTTTTACATCCATTTGGTATACAATGAAGTTCTTGTGTGCAGCATAGGCAAGAAACATCCTTATTACTTCTAATCTTGCAACAGGAGCAAATGTTTCATCAAAATCTATACCTTCCTCTTGGCAATAACCTTTGGGTACCAATCTTGCTTTGTTCCTTACCACAGAACCTTCTTCATTCATCTTGTTTCTGAAAACCCATTTTGTGCCAATAACATTTTGATGGGTTGGTATTTGCACCAATTCCCATACTTTGTTTCTTTCAAATTGATTTAGTTCTTCTTGCATGGATTGAATCCAATGTGTGTCATCCAATGCTTGGGACACATCTTTATGTTCTATTCAGGAAATACAACAAGTGAACATTGCTTCTTGTTGAGCTCTGGATCTGGTTCTTACACCATCTCTTACATCTCCAATGACTAGCTCTGGTGGATGGTCTCTCAGCCATCTCACATCAGGTTGGAGTAAGTTAGCTGGATTCAATCGTCTTGTAGTTGTGTTATCTTGAGCGGATCTTTCATCATCACTTAGGCAGATTTTCGGTTGTCTTTGAGATTGACTATCTCATCTTCACCTTGATTAATTGCTCTAGCTTGACTTCAACATAGGGACTCTTACGCATAGTTGGTGATTTAGCTTATCACTAACTCCTCAATGTGTTCTCCATTTATATTGGTGTCATCAAACACCACATGGATAGACTCTTCGTGACCATTGTCCTTTTGTTCAAGACTCTATAGGCTTTGCTTTCATTTGAGTATCCCAAAAGATACCTTCATCGACTTTAGCATCAAAAGCCTTTAGATTATCCTTGCCATTGTTGTGGATGAAGCATTTACATCCAAATATTCTAAAATATCCAACATTTGGCTTTCTCCTGTCCGATTTCATAGGAGTCTTTGTCAATTTGTCTATTTATCATGCATCTATTTTGAGTATAGCATGCACTATTGATGGCTTCACTAAAATCTTTAGGCAAACCACTTGACTAACATGGTTCTTGCGGCTTAGTGAGAGTTACATTTTTCTTCTTTCGCTCTCCATTCATTTGTGGAGTCCTTGCTCTGAGATAATTCATGAGCTATACCATTTTCAATACTGATCTTTGAGTTATTTTTCCATTGACAAACTCGGTTTCTGTCGAGATCTTATCTTTATAATGGTTTGACTCTTCTCATTCTGAAATCTTTTCATCAGTTGTGGTAACTTCTGCAAGGTTTCTTTCTTTTTACACATGAATATTGTCCATGTATATCTTGAATAATCATCCACCAATACTAGGGTTTATTTCTTTCCACTTATGCTAGTGGCTCAACTGGTCCAAATAGATCCATATGCTTCTGAGATGCAATATCCTTGTTGAAGATGGACTTGACTTCTCTTTGAATGATGATTTGATCCGCTTTCCCATCTGGCATGCATCACAAACACTTTCCTTTTTGTACACTGAGTCTGACAATCCTTCTACAAGATTACTCCTTGCAAGCTTGTTGATTACCTTGAAATTCAGGTGACTCAGCTTCTTGTGCCACAACCACTTTATTCGGTTGTACTTTTTGCTAGCAGACAAGTGCTTGGTGTGGCAGTCGACCAATCTACCAAATACATGTTCTTTTGTGCGGATCCTTGCAACACTATTTCATTTGATTCAGTGTCCTTTATTTGGCATACTCCCATATTGAATCCAACAATATAGCCCTTGTCACAGAGTTGACTGATGCTTAACAAGTTGAAATTAAGGCCTTCAACGTATGCAACATCTGTGATTTCTAATCCAATTTTCCTGATGGATCCAGTGCCTCTAATTTCCCTTGGAGCTTCATTTCCTCCAAATATGACTCTTGCGCCTCTAATCTCCTTGAATTTTGACAATTTTTTCTTGTTTCCTGTCATGTGTTTGGAACAGCCACTATCCATGTACCAGGTTCCATGGCACTCGATTGTTCCTTGAACCGCAATCAAGGAAATTAGTTTTAGGTACCCATACTTATGCAGGTCTGAGGGGTTAGTCTTTGTAAGATGAACTAACCAACCTATAGCCAAATGATTTGACTCTAAGGGGTTCCATCATCTATCTCGTGCCATAATCATAATTCACTTTGTCAAATTTCTTGGGGGCTTTAGGTTCATACAGCTGTCGCTTTTGTCTGTATGCCTGTGTGTGTATTTTAGCAATTGCCTTCTTTGGGTAGTTGTGATATCTCTGAGTGTAGTGCTTGGGTGCATATGTGTGCTGATTATAGCTCCTTTGCCTTTGGAATGACCATTGTTGAGTTCTAGGCCTTTGCCATTTAGGCTTGTATTCCATAGGTCTTTGCTGATATTTCACATTATTCCAATCAGCTTGACTTGGGTAATTTCTACCATTCCAATTATTTGTGTTCCTTTGATAGAACTTCTGGGAATTCTGGTAGCTCTGTTTCTTCTTCACAGAGTACTTCCTGTTTTGAGTTTGCTGAGGAACTCTGCTGGATTTTTCTCAGTTGTCCTTTCAGCATACTCAACTGGATGTTTTCCTTTATATCCAAGGCCAGTTTGTTTGTGATTGTGCTTTGGAATGAATGTGTGTGCAACATTTGGTGTCTTGGAATTTTGAGATGCTTCATTACTTGAAGATCCTTTTTCCCATATCACTCTTGGAGTTTTTGTGCACAAAGGAATTGAATCCTATGTCTGTCTTGTCTCCAGATTCTTTTTGGCTCATGATAAGGTCATCCAATGATTTAGATGCCTTTGTGAATGAAGCAATCTCTGCTTTTAGTTTAGCATTTTCAGCCTTCAGCTCTTTGTTCTCATCAGCTATGTGACTTAGAGTACTCAGCTCCTTAGTCAGCTGTGAATTTTGGCTTTTGAGCTGGTTGTTTTCCTCAAATAAAAGTGTGTGAGAGGATTTAACGTGCTCAAAATCTTTCATCATTTTGCCTAATGAATCATAAAGATCAGTGGGTGATGAAGTGTGTGTGTCACAATCACTATCGCTAGAATCTGAATGAGATGAGTTAGAGTGTACCTCATCTTCTTAGTCAGGTTGATCTTGTTCTTTAGCCATTAGACAGATTAAGGCTTCTTCTTCGAGTCACTTGAGTAGTCACCACTTCACTACTCTCTGAGTCCGCTATTTCTTTCGACTTGGTTGTATCGCAGTCTCAGCCAACATTGCTATTTTCTTTTCTTGTCTTCTTTCTCTAAAGACTTTTCTTTCTTCTTCATTACTATATTTATTGACTACGGGATATGGACAATCAATGGCAAAGTGTCCTGGTTGTCTGCAATTCCAACACGAGGTTTTCAACTTTTGATCGGCTCTCTCATTTCTTGGGTGGTCGGCTCTTTGATATTCGACCTTTTGATACTCGGCTCTCTTTGGTGGCCTATCTTCCCTTGACTTGGAGGAGTGAATGCTCTTGGAGGATTCACCTTTGTTTCTTTTGTAGTTCTTCTTGAAGAACTTGTTGAATCATTTTAACCATTAAGGCAATTTCCTCCTGGTCAATGATTTCTTTGGTTTCCTTGACTATGAGTGCAGCTGTTTTGGGTACAACTATCTCCTCTTGATCCTTTCTTCTCAGCTCAAACTCAGAAGCTTTGAGGTCTGAGAATAGTTCATGATTGGATGTTTTTGATAGGTCCATCGAGTGCCTTAGAGCCATGGTCTTCATTTCCCACTCAGTTGGGAGGCTCTTTAGTATCTTCATAAACATCTCTTTCTGTGTGTATTATTTCCCAAGTCTTGAGAGCTCATTTGTAATTTCGATAAATCTAGCATCCGGTGGTCCATTGTCTCACCAGCAAGCATTTTAAAGTTTTCAAATTTTTGAACAACGACAGATAATTTGTTTTCCTTAATTTGCTCAGATCCTTCACAAATTAAGGTCAATTTATCCCAGATTTCTTTGGCTGTCTTGCAAGATTTGACTTTGTTGAACATGGCTTTGTCCAAAGTCTTATAAAGTATATCTTGGCTACATTGTCCAAGTTGTATCTTTTTATGTCATCATTTGTCCATTCGGCTCTTGGTTTTCAACCATAGCTGGTCTAGGAGGAGCATCCTCCTCTCCTTCAGCAGCAGCAACTCTCCTTGCAGTTGTGTTCACCTTCATTATTTGCAATGGCTCATCCTCTATCACTATCCACATCTCATCATGTAAAGCTGATAGATGAGCCTGCATACGTATTTTCAGTCATCAAATTCTTCAATGGTGGACATAGGAATGCGTGTCAAATTTGCTTCCATGATAGTAACTTTGAAAAAAATTGGCTTTTGAAAGAACAAGTGTTAAAAACTTCTTTGAAGGATTGGAGATCTAGTTCAAGAACGGTGCGGAAGGCTCAATGAACCAACCGCTCCGATACCACTTGTAGGTCCCAAAGGGTGTGAGTAAGGTTTAGAAGGGGGTTGAATAAACCTTACCAACTTTTCGAATTTAGTCATTTTAAAATTAGTTGAGTTAATATCACAACTATGTCCTTGATGGATGACTAAGTTAGTTAACCAAACAGAGTTAGCCACTCAACATGACTCGACCGAGTTGTTGATAGAATAACTCAGTTGTTTAGTCTAATACTTAACTTAATTTGTGATGAGATTTTCAGCGGAAGACTTAATACCCTTGAATTTGGTTTAAGTTTGTTTTAACACTTGGTTTTTAGCACTTTGTTAAATATCAATTGGATAGCAAATTATCAAAGCAAATATTAAATGATATGCATAAAGTAAATCTTTGAAATGTAAATGACACAATAAATTTTATAGAGGTTCGAAGATGGGGTAATTCTTCTAATCCTCTCTTCTCAAACTCCTAGAGGAATCCACTATGTATTGATCGAGTATAGAGTGGTTATCATCCAGATACAAGTCTTGATCACACGGTGACTTGATCCTTTGGGACTCGATCTGGAGATGCGTTGGTCACACAGTTGGCTTCTCGTCCGACTCGGCTTCTTCACAGGCGGTTGCCTTGCTACTTCACTCACTTGCTCAAGCTTCTTGGATTTGATCACGAAGCCATCCAATAACTTGAGACTGGTTCGACCTTGAACCTTTCTACAATTGTCCTTTGAATGTAGACCCCTTTTGATTCTTCAAAAGTTTCCTCTTCAACAGTTTGAAGTTGTCTTTCCTTCATGACTTGGTGTTGGATTGATTTACTTGAGATTTAGACTTGAGGATTTGCTTGAATAACTTGAGAATATTTTGAGTTCTGAGTGAATATTGCTTTCTTGCTCGTAGTTCTAGTTATCAAGGTTAACCTCTTCTCAAAGTGATTCATCGCCTTTTATAGTGAACTTTTAAAAATATGCCCGTTGAAGAGATAGGTGATTTCAAAAGTCACTTGTGTTCGTTGGCTTGTCTTGTTGCAGTCCTTGATATTGACATTTCCTCGTATTAAATGAAAATTCACTTTTGAGTCGACACGGTTTGAGCTTCCCATTGGTTTATTCCTTTTGCACGCTTCTGGGACTGAGCACTTTAAGACATTACAACATGGAAGTATTACTTATTTAAGTAACCTTCTTGACTTATGTGCAACGGATTCTTTTCAGTTGTCTTGACTTGACTGCAGTTCCTTAACTTCCCCAGGTGACTTCGAGTCAGCTCCCAATCATTGGATGACACATCTGTCACTTCAACTTGAGACTTGGCTATCTTGAGTTGACTTGTGACACTTCACACAGTTGTATCATAGCTGATACTCCTTCAGTCGAGTTCTTGTCTTCTCTTCCTTGCTACACTCAGCTGCTTCACAGCGGAGTCTTCATCCCAGTCTTCAATTGACTTCTTGTATGTTCAGGCATAGCTGACTTGACTCAGCTAGTGCATCCCTATCTATTACAATACAGATTACAAGAAAAAATGGGGTGCCAACTTTCTAGTCTAAGTTTTACATGGCATTCATCAAAATCTAAGCAATAAATTTTCCCAACAATGTGCCATCCTTCTTCTTGACAAATAGTACTGGTGATCCCCATGGAGACGTACTTGGTCGGATAAATCCCACATCCATCAACTTCTGCAATTGAGTCTTCAACTCTTTCAATTCAAGAGGACCCATTCTATACGGCGTTCTAGCAATCGAGATGGTTCCTGGTAATACCTCGATGGTGAACTCGACTTCTCTATCTGGAGGGACAGTGGTGAGTTCTTGTGGATATACATCCGTGTATTCCGATACTATATGTACTTGGTTAATTTGTGTCTCAACCTTGGGTTTGTTAATTACAAAGGCCAAGTACCCTTGTGCCCCTCTAGCGATTGCCTTCTTTGCTTTCATGGTGGAGATGCTAACCAAGGCGTAGAGTCAACAGTAATAGAAAAGGCATATCCATTAATGTAAAAATTTGAATACACCCAAGAAGTTCATACAACGATGTCTGAGAATCGAAGATACATTTGAAATCAAGGTACAATGAATTAAAATACAACGAGAAAGCAAAATACAACGGGATGGAAATATCGTCTACAACAACACGAGTACAATCTAACAAATAAGCTAACTACTCGGTGAGGTCACCGTCATCATCACTAGCGGCTACATCAATAATCGGAACTCGATCGGGTGAGGTGGCGCCTCGACATCGTGCCAATCGACAAGATCCGGCCCTTTGCTCAAGTCTTTGAGCATCATCAAGCGGGCGACTCAAGCGCCTCAGGCTCCCCGACCTCAACTGGATCCTCCTCGAGATCCTCCTCGGGGTCTTCCTCGGGATCCTCCTCATTATCCGCCTCTAGGTTTGGTATGGGCTCGCTTTATGGGCTACTAAAACAACCTCCAAAGCAAGCATCTCGCTGGGCTAGGGCCTGTGTAAGATCCTCGATTATGGTCATTTGTTTGATGAGGGTCTCTTCCAAGCGATCAATAGTGTCTCAGGACATGTGGGCGTCCATCTCCCACTTTTGGCGGCCATCACTCGCTCGTTTCATCTTTTATCGCATATTATCCGGGCGCTCTGGATAATGCGAATCAGTCCTCCTCCCGCGCACGAATAGTGTTGTTGCGGTCTTTGACAATGATGGTCAACTCGGTTTCTCTTCCTGGCTTCTTGCCGGCGCCATGTCGATTCGACACGATAACGCTCCTCGACGATTCTCGAGGTAGCTCGAAGGCACTCCCCGTGCCAATGAATCTTAAGTGCTCGAAAGTAATCCCACTCAGCACGGGCCTCAAAAACGTCCCACCAGGTAGGGGGTGCCGCTCCATCCTGATCAAACAAAACTAAGGCGGATTAGACATGGTAAAGGAAAGATAAGGAGGAAATAAGGAAAGAATGAATAAAGAAAGTCAGTCAAGAGTCAACTAAGTCAAGACAAGTATGACTATGAAATCTCCAAGTATACGTTCTAACTTATTCTGAATCTCAATAATATGGTTCTACGCCAATTTGAAATCGATTTCACACTTAATTAGTCAAGTCGCGGTACTACCAAACACAGACCGAGGGTCCTATCCTGGGTCAGCTCGGTGTAAGTTTCCATCTTACTAGCCGAGCTCTGATACCACTTAAACTGTCACGCCTCTGAAAGGACGCGACGACGATCAACCACTTAAACAGAAATAAACCCAACAGTCTAGACAAATGATATAACAATCCCAAGTGAAACAGAGTCTAAAGCAGCGGAAATAAAATAAACATAAGTACAAATTACAACTTAAAGTCTAACAAGATCCAAATACATCCGACATAATAACCTGAATAAGTTTACAGGCCAAAACTTAAAACGTAAAGTACACAATGTCCAAATCTTAAATGTCAAAGGGTCATACGCCCTTAAATTACAGTCAAAAAGAGAAAAGAGTAACAGGATAAACGGAAGCCCAACATCAGAAGAAGTACATGAAATAAGTACAACCATCAGAAAAAGGATGCAAGTTCGACAAAGCGGGCGAGGTCATCAACGTGGTCGGGTTGACATCTTCAACATAGTCCCCATCTAAAGGATAGAAAATGCGAAGGGATGAGATAGAAATCTCGGTGGATGGGTGATCGTGTGCAAGTGTGGCGATATATATAGTTAATGCGAGAAAACAGTTGTATGAAAACGCGTGAGATATGATGCATGATTCCACACACAGTCCACAAGCGTCATGACAAATATATTTAAGTAATATGCTTATACTGTTTTAAGAAACAGTTCGTGGTCACACAGGCACTATGTGATTCAGGCAAGACAGGTAGGATTGCATATGGAATGTAACGCCAATCATATGCAAGACAAGTAATGGTTGCGTACGGATTTGTAGCGCCAACCAATGCAATAAGTAGCGGTTGCGTACAGATTTGTAGCGCCAACCAAACGGGTCCGATTAACTATAGAATCATATGGATCGAGGCGATTCCTTCGCCGTTCTTCCTTGTAACTCCCGAGCAAGATGGTCGAAGACCTATCACCTTATCACTCCATAGGCAAAGACAAATCCACAAAGAGAGCTAGCTAGGCCAGGATTGTCATAATCATGATTATACCTCAAGTACTACGACCTCTTCCCTTGGACATACTCCATCCCCTCGATTGCGGGATTAGGGACGATGGGGCGAGGAGAATAGAATAGCAGCCCGAGCGCCCGGTTCCATCCCCGACGTATCCATTCCGACTGTGAGATCGACACACCAAGTTGACTCAGGCAGGAAAGTAAATACAAGTTCAGGTAGTCAACCAGGCAGTCGAGTATTATTGATTCAGGGAAGCAGTTCAGGAAAATTTTCGAAAATTGCGAGTGGCAATTATGGCGTTGGTGAAGTTATTTGGATGAAGATGATTATCGGGAGGATAAGCAATCTTCGATATCTTCAAAGATTAGGGGGAACATAATTCCCGTTATAGATTCGAAATCGCAAGACGAGGAAGTCGCCCCGCGATCGTGTATTAATTGGTTAAGACGATCCGATAAGTCAAGGGATTTTTGAGAAAATAAAATATTTTAATTAATTATTAAAGTCAGAGGGTCCAGGGTTGTTTCTTTAAAAGAAAATTAATTTGAGTTAGGTCCTTGTTTAAAAGAAAATTTACAAGTAGCCCCGTTTTGTAAAAACCAATACTTTTGGGTTAAAAATTGAATAAATAAATATCCCGACCTTGAGAAATTATGAGGTCAGTTCCTAAATTCTCTAAATTGTTCATAGATTCAGTTTTTTAATGTTTTGAGGTCGCGGTTCTATAAAAATTTTACATTGGCCCCAAATTTATTAAAATTATCATTTCGGGCCCTAAGTTTAAAATAATTGGAACTCACAAACCGGAAGGGCTTTTAATGTGATTCAAGTTGGAAAATGTCACTAAGGTCAGTGGTATATTGGGACCAAAACAGTTTTAAAAAAAAGAAATAAGTACAGGTCCCTTAACTTTTGAAAATTTTATTTTTGTCCCATTTTGAAATAATTGCCTTTAAGTCTTTTAGGGGTCCAATTATTATGAAATTTGAACCTTGGGTCCTAAATATAATTATGTTATAGTTAAATTAGTATTTCCAGGTACATGGGCTGTATAAGTCCTGGAAATTTCATTTGGGTCCTCAAGTTTAATCATTTACAATTTGGTCGCTCAATTTTTATAAAATTACTTTCCAAGCTCTAAACACTTGGATTTTGGAGTACACTTAAAATATGTTATTTCCAGTCCCTTAAGAGTTAAAATTTTAATTTTTAAAATTAGGGTCTGGTACATTTTCGAAAACTTGCAATGTAGCCCTTAAACTTCTAAAATTTTACAATCTAGTCCTTGGGCTTTTAAAGGTTGATTTTATTTATCTAAAAACTCTTAAAACATTATTAAAATGTCCAAACATTATTTTTGAACCTGAGTACATTCCTAAAACTCGAAAATTACATAGGGTCCTCTTAAGTTTTATTTTCTTGCAATTAAGTCCAAAGAACTTTCCATTTTTGCATTTTAAGTCCAAAAATTGAAATTTAATCAATTATGCTCAACTTGTCCAGGTTATAAGTCATACAAAACATGGATTTCAAGGATCATACACATGCATGTCCATTTCATACAAGAATTCATCAAATACAACAATAAATTGTACATGCATTCACCTAAATTTCAATAAGTAGCATTTTTGAGCAACACTTGAGAAATTTCACAAGTAGATACATAAAATTGACATGCAATACATAAAATATATATCTCAAGTGCTCAAGATCAAAAGTCTACATGCATTTAACAAAACACCTAGAAGTTGGAAAGATTTTTTCACCCACCTTAAAAATTGGAGAGTTGTGAAAAAAAGAATAAATTTCACAACTTGATATGAAGTCTGTCACGCCCCAAACGGAACGCGACGACGATCCACAACTTAAATACAATAACCAAACAGTCCAGATAGATATCAACGAGAACCCAATGAGACAGAGTCTAAATAGCAGCGGAAATAAACAACAAGTACAAATACAACTTACAGTCCACAATCCATAATCCAAATTACATACCCGAAAATCCACCAAATACAACAACTTAAAGTCAAAGGGTCCTACGCCCTTCAGTTACAAACCGGAATGGAAAGAAATACAAGAGTCCAACAACAACACAAGAGAAGAGTCCAATCAACAACAAGAAGAAGTAGTAAATCCAACAAGCGGAGTACAAGGTCTCAATCCGGGCGGTTCAAAGATCTTCAACGAAATCCTCATCTAAGGTTAGAAAATAGATGGGGATGAGACATAAATCTCGGTGGATGGGGTGATCATGTGCAAGTGTGGCGCAATATAGTTAATGTGAGAAAACAATTATATGAAAACGCATGAGTATGATGCATGAATTCACACGATTCATAAGCGTCGTGATAAATATATTTAAATAATATACTTATACGATTCGAGAAAAGCGATTCATGGTCACACATGGCACTATGTGATTGATCCAAGACAGTAGGATTAAATGCGAAAATGTAATGCCAATCCCATGCAAGGCAATTAATGGTTGCGTCACGGATTTGTAGCGCCAACCAATGCAAAACAAGTAGCGATTTGCGTATGGATTTGTAGCGCCAACCAAATGGGTCCAATAACTCCGGAATCGTGTGGATCGGACAAGCGATTCCTTCGTTCTTCTTTGTAACTCCCCGGGCGAGAATGGTCCAAGACCGGTCACCTTATCGCTCCATAGGCAAAGACAAAATCCACAAAGTGGAGCTTGCAAGGCTCGGATCTGTCATAATCATGATTATACCTCAAGTACTACGACCGCTTCCCTTTGGACACTCCGTCCCTCGATTTGTGGGATTAGGGCGATGGGTGGAAAAGTGGAATAGCCGAGCCGCCGGTTCCATCCCCCGACGTATCCATTCCGACTATGAGCTCGACACACCAAGTTGACTCGGGTAGGAAATTAAATACAAGTACATGCAACAACTGACGAGCAATGAGTATTATTGATTGAAGCGATTCGGGAAAATTTTTGAAAAAGCGCGAGTGGCAATTATGGCATTGGTGGAGTATTTAGATGAAGATGATCATCGGAAGGATAAGCAATCTTCGATATCTTGAAAGATTAGGTGGAACATAAGTCCCATTATAGATTCAAAATCGCAAAGGCGAGGAAGTCGCTCGCGATCGGGTATTAATCGATCAAATTGATCCGATAAGTCAAGGTTTTTGGGAAAGTAAAATACTTTAAATAAATATCCAAGTCAGAGGGTCCAGGTCTATTTTAGTAAAAGAGAAAATAATTTGAGTTAGGTCCTTTATAAAAGAAAAATTGCAATTTAGCCCCGTTTTGTAAAACCAACACTTTTGGGGTTAAAAATTGAATAAATAAATATCCCGACCTTGAAAAATTATGAGGTCAGTTCCTAAATTCTCCAAATTATCCAGAGATTCAGGTTTTTAAAGTTTTGAGGTCGAGGTTTTATAAAATTCTCACATTGGCCCCAAATTTGTAAAATTGCCATTTCGGACCTTAAGTTTAAAATAATCGGAACTCACAAACCGGAAGGGATTTTAATGTGATTCCAGTTGGCAAATGTCACTAAGGTTAGTAGGATATTGGTACAAAATCAGTTTTTAAAAGAAATAAGTGTAGGTCCTTTAACTTTTGAAAATATCATTTTTGTCCCATTTTGAAATAATTGCCTTTAAGGCTTTTAGGGGTCCAATTGTTATGAAATTTGAACCTTGGGTCCAAAATATAATTAAGTTATAGTTAAGTTAGTATTTCCAGGTGCATGGGCTGCATAAGTCCTGGAAATTTCATTTGGGTCCTCAAGTTTAGTATTTTACACATTAGTCCCTCAATTTTAGAAAATTTACTTTCCAAGCCATAAACACTTGGATTTTTGGAATACATTTAAAATGTGTCATTCCCAGTACCTTAAGAGTGAAAATTTTAAAATTTAAAGTTAAGTTCTGGTACAGTTTTTAAATTTGCAAAGTAGCCCTTAAACTTTCAAAATTTTACAATCTAGTCCTTGGGCTTTTAAAGGTTGATTTTATTTATCTAAAAAGTCTTAAAACTTTATTAAAATGTCCAAAAGTCATTTTTGAACCTGAGTACAGTCCCAATTTTCGAAATTTGCAGAGGGGTCCTTTAACTTTCATTTCTTGCAATTTAGTCCATCAACTTTCCATATTTACATTTTTAAGTCCAAAATTGAAATTTAATCAGTTATGCTCGACTTGTCCAGGTTATAAGTCATCCAAAACATGGATTTTAAAGATCATACACATGCATATCCAATACATACAAGAATTCATCAAATAAAATATTAAATTGCACATGCATGCACCTAAAATTCAATAAATAGCAATTTTGAGCAACTCTTGAGAATTTTCATGATTTGATACATAAAATTGACATGCAATACATATATTATATATCTCAAGGCTCATAATCAAAATTTCTACATGCATTTTAATAAAAACACCTAATAGTTGGAAAGTATTTTTCCACCCACCTTAAAATTGGAAATTGTGAAATAAAAGGATAAATTTCACAATTTTTGGATGAGGCTTCTTAGGTCAGCCCCTAAGTCAAGAAATATCAAAAATTTGAAGTTAGAAAAATGAGAGAAAAAAATTAAGTAGAAAAAGAAGGAGATAAGAAAATGAGAAGGACTACACTTTACCTTGTGTAGTAGGTGTTTGGAGACTAGTTGAAGCTTTAAAATTGGAAATTTTGGTTCAACTCCAAAATCACCTAAGGTCAGCCCCTATTTCTCAAAAATGAAAAAGGGGTGTTAAAATTTTAAAAAAAAAAAAAAAAGAAAGAAGAGGAAAGAAGGGTCTAGTACTCAATTATTACCTTGTAGTCCAAATTCCTCTACTAGTTCTTCTTCAAGTTTGAAGTCCTTCTTCAAAATGATGTCAAGCTCTAATCTTCAAAGTCTTCTAAATGTACCTCCAAATCAAATTCAAACTTAAGTTAAGAAGGTGGAAGAGATGAACTATGTGATATCAAAATTGATTGAAGATAAAATTTCTTACCTTGTAGTATAGGTGTGTTCGAATTTTTTTGAAGAATAAGGAGGAAAAATCTTGAAATTTTCTAAGTGTTGAAGAAGAAAGTGAGAAGAAGAGTAGAGAGAAGTTGGGAGTTTTAGAGAGAAGGAGGAGGATTTTGTGTAGGAGATGAAGGTGTTGGTGTAAAATTGAACCAAAACTTGCACCTCCAAAGGCCTCTTGGCCATGTACAATGAGAGAGAGGGAGGAGTAAAATTTATTTAATTGTGTCTTGAATTTTGCCTCATGCATGGGAGACAATTTGAAGGTCAAAGGTACGGGCAAGAGAATGTTTGAATGGAATGTTGGAAGACTTCCAACATGTTGGAAAAAATAATATTAAAGAAGTAATGTGAGAGATGATATGTATAATGTTTGAATTAATGGTATAATTATACACAAGATGACTAATATAAGGTGTAGGTGTACAAGAGTTGGATGATATTTTTACTCCAAAATTTCCATGTTGGCCGTCCTTTATGAGGGCATTATGGTAATTCCATATATTTTTTTGTCCCAAATTTGATGATAATAGATGAAATATATCAATCTCCAAAATAATTAGTGATTTCCTTGATCACTTATAAGTCTCATGATCACTTAATCTAAACCAAAATCTTAATTCTATAAGGTAAAAGTCTCTAAAATAAATAGTCTCTTAAAATTTTAAGGTGACTAATAAATACAAAAATAGTAATAATGATCAATCAAGTGATCATAAATGCAAAAATAGAATTAATGATGATCATGATCACAAGTAATTAAATAAAATGAAATAAAGTACAAAATGTATATATTATTAATAATTACCCGTCAAAATGACGCGGTAAAATAGTCGATCAAATGTATAAACGACAATAAGGATCAATTATAAGCTCGGAAAAATCAGGGCTTCACATCCTCCCCTCCTTAAAGGAATTTGGTCCCCAAATTCTCTTCAGAATAGTTCTGGATATTGATTCCTTATATCTTCTTCCATTTCCCACGTTGCGTCTTCGTCTCAGTTGTGGTTCTGCCACACTACCTTAACCATCGAGATTTCTCTCTTACCAATTTGTCATATCTGGCGATCAATGATCCGGATTGGCATCTCGGTGTAGGATAGATTTCCCATTAGAGGAGGAGTATCTCGGTGATGATATGCTCGGGATCCGGTTGATACTTCTTGATCTCGGCTCGTGGAATACATCGTGCATTCCCGCATATGATGTGGTAACTCGAGTCGGTAAGCTAACTTCCCGATCCTCCGTAAAATCTTGTAATGTCCAATATATCTCGGACTCAACTTGCCTCCTTTCTTGATTGATCAATCCTTTCCGTGGTGAGAGTCCGAGAAATACTTCATCACCGACTTCAAATTCCAAATCCTTTCTTCTCTTGTCCGCGTAACTCTTTTGGCGGCTTTGAGTCTTGCGAATACGCTCCTTGATCAGCTTGACCTTCTCCATGGCCTCTGAACTAACTCGACCTTTGGAATCGGGCGACTTCCATTTCTCTTTCGAGTCCATTGGTCATCAATCTCCAGTGTAGTGGGGATCTACATTTTAGCCCATATAATGCCTCGTAGGGTGCCATTCCAATCGTGGCACGATAAGCTGTTATTGTAGGCGAACTCGGCTAATGGTAAGTGCGAATCCCAACTTCCTTGAAAATCCAATGTGCAAGCTCGCATGACATATCTTCAAGGGTTTGAATTGTTCGCTCGGCTGTCCATCGGTTTGTGGATGTCTTTTTGTCTTTGAAACTTAGCGAGGTACCCAATTCCTCGTGCAAGCACTTCCAAAATCTGGAGACAAACCTCGGGTCTGCAGCCGGATACTATGTCATTGGTACTCCATGCGGTCGAATGATTTTCGGATATAAATCGTGCAAGTTTATGCAAGCTATCGAGTTTTCTTGATGGGTAAAAAGTGTGCGATTTCGTGAGTCGGTCTACCACCACCCAAATAGCATCATGGCCTCCTCTGGTCTTTGGTAGATCCGTCACGAATTCCATCGTTATGTGTTCTCATTTCCACTCGGGAATTCTCAATGGTTGTAGTAAACCAGATGGTCGTTGGTGTTCTGCTTTTACTCGTTGACAAGTTAAACATCTCGCAACGAACTCTGCTACCTGGTTCTTCATGTTTACCCACCAATAACTCCGTTTCAAATCCTTATACATCTTGTTTCCTCCAGGATTATAGTGTATTTTGAACGATGTGCCTCTACTAGGATTTTATTCTTAATCTGCTCGTCATTCGGTACACACACTCGATTCCGAAATCTGATAACTCCATCTTCAGGTACCGAGAATTCTGATCTTTCTCCTTTAAGTATCTTCTCCTTCTGTTTTTGAAGATGTGCATCTTTCTCTTGTGCTTCTTTGATCTCATTCAGCAGGTCGGGTTTAACCGAAATGTTGGCACATGAAATCTGAGTATTGGTTCTCGTCAGATTCCAATTGCTCAGCTCTTTTAATGATTCCCACTCTCGAATCATAAGTCGGCTAAGCTCGCCTTTTCGCTAGAGCGTGCCGCTACGACGTTAGCTTTCAAAGGATGGTATTGAATATCAAAGTGATAGTCCTCAATCAACTCCATCCATCTCGTTGCCTCAGTTGAGATCTTTACGGGAGAATAGGTACTTCAAGCTCTTATGGTCCGTGAAAACCGTGAATGTTGCTCGTAGAGATAGTGTCTCCATTTCTTTAACTTGAACACTATTTGCCAATTCCAAGTCATGCGTTTGATAATTGGCCTCATACGGCTTGAGCTTTCGTGATGCATAAGCGATAACTTTTCCTTCCTACATGAGCCTTGCTCCTAGTCTTTCTTTTGATGCATCACTTGTGAAGCGACAAAGTTTTCGGTTCCTTTGGAAGGGCTAAGCGGAGTCGTAGTAAGTCGTTTCTTGACTCTTGAAACTCGCCTCGCACTTGTCATTCCACTCAAACTTGACTTGCTTCCGGGTTAGTCGAGTGAGCGGTCGGCTATCTTGGAGAAATCCTGGATAAATCTTCGATAATATCCGGCTAGTCTAGAAACTCGATTTCGATTCTGAGAATCGGGTTGTTTCCATTCAACCCCTTATCACGTACCTTGAAGGATCTCTTGCCATCCCAGTCTAGGATACTATATGCCCCAAGAACGCGACTACAACAACGAAGTACAAACTAACAATCGCCTAACTAATCGGTGAGATCACCATCATTGTCGCCGTGACTATGTCCATGTCGGCCGGGTCGGGTTGAGGTGGGGCCTCGACCTCGGGCCAATCCACGAAGTCCAACCCTTTGCTCGAATCCCTAAGACTCATCGAGTGGAGCGCCTCGAGTGCCTCGGGCTCTCAATGTCATTTGGATCCTCCTCGGGATCCTCCTCGGCGTCAGGTACGGGCTCCACCTCGGGTGGTGGCAATGGCTGAGCATTAGCTGCCAAAGTAGCCTCCGGTGCGGCGTCTCTCTAAGCTATGGCCTGTGTAAGGTCCTCTATGTTGTCATACGCTTGATGAGGGTCTCCTCCAAGCGCTCGACGGTGTCGCGGGATAGGCGGCCGTCACTTGCCCTCTTCATCTTCTTTCTCATGTTATCCAGGCGTTCCTGGATACTCTGTATCTGGTCCTCCCGCGCTCTTATGGTGTTGTCACGGTCCTTGATGACGGTGGTCAGCTCGCTCTTTTCATCTTGGCTCCTCGCCAAGCGCCGAGTCAGTCCTATGCCGGGCGCTCTGGGTTAGCTCGAGGTCGCGCGATCACTCTCCGTTGCGGTGAATCATCGGTGCCGGTAATATTCCTTCGGCAAGACGGGCATGGAAAACATCCACGAAGAAGGCGGCGCGGCTCCATCTTGATCAAACAAAACTAAGGCGGATCGAGTCAAAGGTAGAGGAAAGATAAGGAGAGAATAAGGAAAAAAACGAATACGAGGAAATCGAGTCAAGAATCAACAAAGTCAAGACAAGTATGACTATGGAATCTCCAAATATGCGTTCTAACTTAGTTTAAACATCAATAAGATGGTTCTATGCCAATTTGAAATCGAATTCACACTTAATTGGTCAAGTCGCGGATTACCCAAAACACGAGACCGAGGGTCTATCTTGGGTCAGCTCGGTGTAAGTTTCCATCTTACTAGCCGAGCTCGATACCACTCTAAGCGTCACGCCCCAAGCGAGCGCGACGGCGATCCACAACTTAAATACAATAACCAAACAGTCGGACAAATATCAACGAGAACCTAATGAGACGAGTCTAAATAGCGGCGGAAATAAACAACAAGCACAAATACAACTTACAGTCCACAATCCATAATCCAAATTACATACCCGAAAATCCACCAAGTACAACAACTTAAAGTCAAAGGGTCCTACGCCCTTGATTTATAAAGCGGAATGGAAAGAAATACAAGAGTCCAACAACAACACAAGAGAAGAGTCCAATCAACAACAAGAAGAAGTATTAATCCAACAAGCGGAGTACAAGGTCTCAATCTAGGCGGTTCATCATCTTCAACGAAATCCTCATCTAAGGTTAGAAAATATGTGGGGATGAGACAGAAATCTCAGTGGATGGGGTGATCGTGTGCAAGTGTGGCGCGATATAGTTAATGTGAGAAAACTTGATTATATGAAAACGCGTGAGTATGATGCATGAATTCACACATAGTTACATAGCGTCGTGATAAATATATTTAAATAATATACTTATACGATTCGAGAAAAGCGATTCATGGTCACACGAGCACTATGTGATTTGATCCAAGACAGTAGGATTGCGTATGGAAATGTAGCGCCAATCCCATGCAAGGCAATTAATGGTTGCGTCACGGTTTGTAGCGCCAACCAATGCAAAACAAGTAGCGGTTGCGTCTGGATTTGTAGCGCCAACCAAACGGGTCCGATAACTCCAGGAATCGTGTGGATCGAACAAACGATTCCTTCATTCTTCCTTGTAACTCCCGGGCGGGGATGGTCAAGGCGGTCACCTTATCGCTCTATAGGCAAAGACAAAATCACGGTGGAGCTTGCAAGGCAGGATCTGTCATAATCATGATTATACCTCAAGTACTACGACCCGCTTCCCTTGTACACTCCGTCCCTCGGTTGCGGGATTAGGGCGATGGGGTAGGAAGAGTGGAATAGCAGCCAGCGAGTTGCCGGTTCCATCCCCGACGTATCCATTCCGATGTGAGCTCGACACACCAAGTTGACTCAAGCGGAAAGTAAATACAAGTACTGCAACGATCAACAGGCAATCGAGTATTATTGATTCAGGGAAGCGATTCGGGAAAATTTTTGAAAAAGCGCGAGTGCCAATTATGGCGTTGGTGGAGTATTTAGATGAAGATGATCATCGAAAGGATAAGCAATCTTCGATATCTTGAAAGATTAGGTGGAACATAAGTCCCATTATAGATTCAAAATCAAAGGCGAGGAAGTCGCTCGCGATCGGGTATTAATCGGTCAAATTGATCCAATAAGTCAAGGGTTTTTGGGAAAGTAAAATACTTTAATTAAATCTCCAAGTCAGAGGGTCCAGGGCAATTTTAGTAAAAGATAAAATAATTTGAGTTAGGTCCTTTATAAAAGAAAAATTGCAATTTAGCCCCATTTTGTAAAAACCAACACTTTTGGGGTTAAAAATTGAATAAATAAATATCCTGACCATGAACAATTATGAGATCAGTTCCTAAATTCTCCGAATTGTCCAGAGATTCAGGTTTTAAAGTTTTTAGGTCAAGTTTTTATAAAATTCTCACATTGGCCCCAAATTTGTAAAAATTGCCAATTTGGACCTTAAGTTTAAAATAATCGGAACTCACAAACCGGAAGGGCTTTTAATGTTATTACAGTTGGAAAATGTCACTAAGGTTAGTAGGATATTGGGACAAAAGAATTTTTAAAAGAAATAAGTGTAGGTCCTTTAACTTTTGAAAATATCATCTTTGTCCCATTTTGAAATAATTGCCTTTAAGGCTTTTAGGGGTCCAATTGTTATGAAATTTGAACCTTGGGTCCAAAATAGAATTAAGTTATAGTTAAGTTAGTATTTCCAGGTGCATGGGCTGCATAAGTCCTGGAAATTTCATTTGGGTCCTCAAGTTTAGTATTTTACACATTAGTCCCTCAATTTTAGAAAATTTACTTTCCAAGCCCTAAACACTTGGATTTTTGGAATACATTTAAATTGTGTCATTCCCAATACCTTAAAAGTGAAAATTTCAAAATTTAAAGTTAAGTTCTGGTACAGTTTTTAAATTTGCAAAGTAGCCCTTAAACTTTCAAAATTTTACAATCTAGTCCTTGGGCTTTTAAAGGTTGATTTTATTTATCTAAAAACTCTTAAAACTTTATTAAAATGTCCAAAAGTCATTTTTGAACCTAAGTACAGTCTCATTTTTCGAAATTTGCAGAGGGGTCCTTTAACTTTGATTTTCTTGCAATTAGTCCACCAACTTTCCATTTTTACATTTTTAAGTCCAAAATTGAAATTTAATCAATTATGCTCGACTTGTCCAGGTTATAAGTCATCCAAAACATGGATTTTAAAGATTATACACATGCATATCCAATACATACAAGAATTCATCAAATGAAACATTAAATTGCACATGCATGCACCTAAAATTCAATAAATAGCAATTTTGAGCAACTCTTGAGAATTTTCATGATTTGATACATAAAATTGACATGCAATACATAGATTATATATCTCAAGGCTCATAATCAAAATTTCTACATGCATTTTAATAAAAACACCTAATAGTTGGAAAGTATTTTTCCACCCACCTTAAAATTGGAAATTGTGAAATAAAAGGATAAATTTCACAATTTTTGGATGAGGCTTCTTAGGTCAGCCCCTAAGTCAAGAAAATATCAAAAATTTGAAGTTAGAAAAATGAGAGAAAAAAATTAAGTAGAAAAAGAAGGAGATAAGAAAATGAGAAGGACTACACTTTACCTTGTGTAGTAGGTGTTTGGAGACTAGTTGAAGCTTTAAAATTGGATGTGAAGCCCGATTTTTCCGAGCTTATAATTGATCCTTATTGTTGTTTATACATTTGATTGACTATTTTACGCGTCATTTTGACGGGTAATTATTAATAATATATATTTTGTACTTTATTTCATTTTATTTAATTACTTGTGATCATGATCTTTATTAATTCTATTTTTGCATTTGTGATCACTTGATTGATCATTATTACTATTTTTGTATTTATTAGTCACCTTAGAATTTTAAGAGACTATTTATTTTAGAGACTTTTACCTTATAGAATTAAGATTTTGATTTAGATTAAGTGATCATGAGACTTATAAGTGATCAAGGAAATCACTAATTATTTTGGAGATTGATATATTTCATCTATTATCATCAAATTTGGGACAAAAAAATATATGGAATTACCATAAAGCCCTAGTATGGACGGCCATGATGTCATTTTTGGAGTAAAAATATCATCCAACTCTTGTACACCTACACCTTATATTAGTCATCTTGTGTATAATTATACCATTAATTCAAACATTATACACATTATCTTATACATCAATTTTATATCATCAAAATTCCCCAACATATTCTATTCTTCCCAACATTCTTCTTATTCCTCTCAACATTCCAATTTGACCCATACCTTGACTCACATTTTGTCTCCATGCAAGAGACCAAATTCAAGACTTGATCAATTTTCTCTTTCCCCCTCTCCATGTTGGACGGCCATATGGCCTAAATGACCAAAACTTTGGTTCATTTTCACCAACAACTCTCTCTCTCTCTTGTTAACAATCCTCCAACTCTTTTCTACCTTTCTTCCTCTTCTTTCTTATACACTTAGAAAATTTCAAGACTTCTTTCTTTCTTCATCCAAAAATTCGAACCAAACCTACACTACAAGGTAAGAAATTTTATCTTCAATCCGTTTTTGATGTCACATTGTTCATCTCTTCCACCTTCTTAACTTAAGTTTGAATTTGGTTTGGAGGTACATTTAGAAGACCTTGAAGATTAGAGCTTGACAACATTTTTGAAGAATGACCTCAAGCTTGAAGAAGAAATAGTAGAGGAAATTAGACTACAAGGTAAGAATTGAGTACTAGACCCCTTCTTTCCTACTCCTTCTATTTTTTTCAAATTTTAACACCCCTTTTTCATTTTTGAGAAATATGGGCTGACCTTAGGTGATTTTGGAGTTGAACCAAAATTTCCAAATTTTAAGTTTCAACTAGTCTCCAAACACCTACTACACAAGGTAAAGTGTAGTCCTTCTTATTTCCTTATTTCCTTCTTTTTCTCCTTAATTTTTCTCTCATTTTTCTAACTTCAAATTTTTGATATTTTTTGAATTAGGGGCTGACCTAAGAAGCCTCATCCAAAAATTGTGAAATTATCCTTTTATTTCATAATTTCCAATTTTAAGGTGGGTGGAAAAATACTTTCCAACTATTAGGTGTTTTTATTAAAATGCATGTAGAAATTTTGATCATGAGACTTGAGATGTATAATCTATGTATTGCATGTCAATTTTATATATCAAATCATGAAAATTCTCAAGAGTTGCTCAAAATTGTCATTTATTGAATTTTAGGTGCATGCATGTGCAATTTAATGTTCTATTTGATGAATTCTTGTATGTATTGGACATGCATGTGTATGATCTTTAAAATCTATGTTTTGGATGACTTATAACCTGGACAAGTCGAGCATAATTGATTAAATTTCAATTTTGGACTTAAAAATGCAAAAATGGAAAGTTGGTTGACTAAATTGCAAGAAAATGAAAGTTAAAGGACCCCTCTGCAAATTTCGAATTTTGGGACTGAACTCAGGTTTAAAAATGACTTTTGGACATTTTAATAAAGTTTTAAGAGTTTTAAGATAAATAAAATCAACCTTTAAAAGCCCAAGGACTAGATTGTAAAATTTTGAAAGTTTAAGGGCTACTTTGCAATTTTTGAAACTGTACCAGACCTTAATTTTAAATTTTGAAATTTTCACTCTTAAGGTACTGGGAATGACACAGTTTAAATGTATTCCAAAAATCCAAGTGTTTAGGGCTTGGAAAGTAAATTTTCTAAAATTGAGGGACTAATGTGTAAAATACTAAACTTGAGGACCCAAATGAAATTTCCAGGACTTATGCAGCCCATGCACCTGGAAATACTAACTTAACTATAACTTAATTCTATTTTGGACCCAAGGTTCAAATTTCATAACAATTGGACCCTAAAAGCCTTAAAGGCAATTATTTCAAAATGGGACAAAGATGATATTTTCAAAAGTTAAAGGACCTACACTTATTTCTTTTAAAAAATTCTTTTGTCCCAATATCCTACTAACCTTTGTGATATTTTCCAACTGGAATCACATTAAAAGCCCTTCCGGTTTGTGAGTTCCGATTATTTTAAACTTAAGGTCCAAATTGGCAATTTTTACAAATTTGGGGCCAATGTGAGAATTTTATAAAAACTCGACCTCAAAACTTAAAAACCTGAATATCTGGACAATTTGGAGAATTTAGGAACTGACCTCATAATTTTTCAAGGTCGGGATATTTATTTATTTAATTTTTAACCCCAAAGATTTTGGTTTTTACAAAACGGTGCAAAATTGTAAATTTTCTTTTATAAAGGACCTAACTCAAATTATTTTCCCTTTTACTAAAATTGCCCTGGACCCTCTGACTTGGAGATTTAATTAAAGTATTTTATTTTCTCAAAACCCTTGACTTATCGGATCAATTTGACCGATTAATACCCGATCGCGGAGTGACTTCCCGCCTTGTGATTTTGAATCTATAACGGGACTTAGGTTCCACCTAATCTTTCAAGATATCGAAGATTGCTTATCCTTCCGATGATCATCTTCATCTAAATACTCCACCAACGCCATAATTGTCACTCGCTTTTCAAAAATTTTCCTAAACTCGCTTCCCTGAATCAATAATACTCATTGCTGGTTGAGTGCTGTCATTCTTGTAATTACTTTCTGCCGAGTCAACTTAGTGTGTCGAGCTCACTATCGGAATAGATACGTCGGGGATGGAACCGAGCAGCTCGGGCCGCTATTCCACTCTTCGGCCCCATCGCCCTAATCCCGCAACCGAGGACGGAGTTTGTCCGAGGGAAGCGGGTCATAATACTTGAGGTATAATCATGATTATGACGGATCACGAGCCTTGCAAGCTCCACTGTGGATTTTGTCTTTGCCTACGGAGCGATAAGGTGCGGTCTTGGACCATCTTGACCGGGAGTTACAAGGAAGAACGAAGGAATCATTTGCTCCCGATCCACACGATTCCGGAGTTATCGAGACCCGTTTTGGTTGGCGTTACATTTTAAAACGCAACCGCCACTGTTTTGCATTGGTTGGCGCTAAAAATCCGTGACGCAACCATTATTTGCCTTGCATTGGGATTGGCGTTACACTTCCGCACGCAATCCTACTGTCTTGATTGAATCACACAGGTGCTGTGTGACCATGAAACTATTTTCATGAACTGTATAAGTATATTATTATATTTTGTCATGACGCTTGCGAATCTGTGTGTGAATCCATGCATCATACTCACGCGTTTTCATATAACTTGTTTTCTCACATTAACTATATTGCGCCACACTTGCACACGATCACCCCATCCATCGAGATTTCGTCTCATCCTCACCTATTTTCTAACCTTAGATGAGGATTTCGTTGAAGATGCCGAACAGGCTCTGGATTGAGACCTTGTACTCCGCTTCTTTGGATTTACTACTTCTTGTTGTTGATTGGACTCTTTCCTATGTTGTTGTCGTTGGACTATTGTATTTCTTTCTATTCGGGTTTGTAACTAAAAGGCGTAGGACCCTTTGACTTTAAGTTACTATATTTTGTTGATTTTCGGGTTGTAATTTGGATGATGGATTGTAGACTTTAAGTTGTACTTGTACTTGTTATTTATTCCGCTGCTATTTAGACTCCTGTCTCATTGGGTTCTCGTTGATATTTGTCCGGACTGTTTGGTTATTGTATTTAAGTTGTGGATCGTTCGTCGCGTCCCGTTTGGGCGTGACATTCGAAATTTTGGTTGAACTCCAAAATCGCTAAGGTCAGCCCCTATTTCTCAAAAATTAAAAAAGGGGTGTTAAAATTTGAAAAAAAAAAGAAAGAAGAGAAAAGAAGGGGTCTAGTACTCAATTCTTACCTTGTAGTCCAAATTCCTCTACTAGTTCTTCTTCAAGTTTGAAGTCCTTCTTCAAAATGATGTCAAGCTCTAATCTTCAAAGTCTTCTAAATGTACCTCCAAATCAAATTCAAACTTAAGTTAAGAAGGTGGAAGAGATGAACTATGTGATATAAAAAATGGATTGAAGATAAAATTTCTTACCTTGTAGTATAGGTGTGTTCGAATTTTTTGAAGAATAAGGAGGAGGATTTTGGAAGAGAATTTTTGAAAATTTTCTAAGTGTTGAAGAAGAAAGTGAGAAGAAGAGTAGAGAGAAATTGGGAGTTTTAGAGAGAAGGAGGAGGATTTTGTGTAGGAGATGAAGGTGTTGGTGTAAAATTGAACCAAAACTTGCACCTCCAAAGGCCTCTTGGCCGTGTACAATGAGAGAGGGAGGAGAAAAATTTATTTAATTGTGTCTTGCATTTTGCCTCATGCATGGGAGACAATTTGAAGGTCAAAGGTATGGGCAAGAGAATGTTTGAATGGAATGTTGGAAGACTTCCAACATGTTGGCAAAAATAATATTAAAGAAGTAATGTGAGAGATGATGTGTATAATGTTTGAATTAATGGTATAATTATACACAAGATGACTAATATATAAGTGTATGGGTACAAGAGTTGGATGATAGTTTTACTCCAAAATTTCCATGTTGGCCGTCACTATGACGGCATTATGGTAATTCCATATATATTTTTTTGTCCCAAATTTGATGATAATAGATGAAATATATCAATCTCCAAAATAATTAGTGATTTTCTTGATCACTTATAAGTCTCATGATCACTTTATCTAAATCAAAATCTTAATTCTATAAGGTAAAAGTCTCTAAAATAAATAGTCTCTTAAAATTCTAAGGTGACTAATAAATACAAAAATAGTAATAATGATCAATCAAGTGATCATAAATGCAAAAATAGAATTAATGATGATCATGATCACAAGTAATTAAATAAAATAAAATAAAGTACAAAATGTATATATTATTAATAATTACCCGTCAAAATGACGGTAAAACAATCGATCAAATGTATAAACGACAATAAGGATCAATTATAAGCTCAAAAAAAAATCGGGGCTTCACAAAGTCACTTAGGTCAGCCCCTAAATCAAGAATATCGAAAAATTAAGAGTTATAAAAATGAGTGAAAAATTAAGAAAAAAAGAAGAATGTGAGAAAATTGGAAATACTACACTTTACCTTGTGTAGTGGATGAAATGGAACTAGTTGAAGCTTCACAGTTGGAATTTTTGGCTCATCCTCAAAACCACATAAGGTCAGCCCCTATTTCTCAAAAATGAAAAAGGGGTGTTAAAATTTGAAGAAAATAAGAAGAAGAAGAGAAAAGGGCTCTAGTGTCCAAATCTTACCTTGTAGTCCAAATTCTCTAAAAATTTCTCTTCGAGTCTTCTAAGGTGACCACAATGCTTGCATGTCCTTATGTAGTCTCCTATGTGTACCTCCAAAAGTCAAAATTAAACTTAAGTTAAGAAGAGAAGGTGATGAATTATAGGATATCAAGTTGAATTGAAAAACAAAATTTCTTACCTTTGTGAGAGAGGGGTTCGAATTCTATGAAGAAGTAGGAAGAATGTTTGTGTTATTGTTAAGTGTTTGAAGAAAGAGGAAGTCTTTGATGATATGAAGAAGGTGTTCTTGAATATAAAAAAAAATGTTTAAGGATATGAAGAGTGTGTTCTTGAAGATATGAAGGGGTGTTTGAAGATGTGAAGGATGTGTTCTTTGAAGATTTGAAGATGTGAAGAAATTGTTCTTGAAGGTTTGAAGCACTACACCATAAATGACATTAGGTAACACTCAAAAATGTTACCTAATGGCCATAAAATGTTACTATAGACAATAGGTAGCACTTTTATGACGCTGCACTTGCTCGTGCTACCTATAGTCTAAGGTATCACTTTTATTAGCTTTTTAGTAACACTTTTTCTAAGTGTTACATTAAGTTTTCTATTGGTAACACTTTGAAACAATATTTCTAAAGTGTTACATATGAATGTTATGTAACACTTTTTATATTTGTAACACTTTAAAAAAATACTTCTAAAATGTTACATATGAATCTTATGTAACACTTTTTTTGTAGCACTTCGTAGAAATACTATTTTTTGCCACCAAGTAGATTCGAACCCAGGACTGTTATGTATGGAAGTGGTAATTTGCCACTAAGCTAAGTTGATTCTCATTACAACTTTTGCTTTGTTTTATATATACACATGCGCACACACACACACACATATATTATATGTATATATAATATATTTTATATAATAAAGATTATATTTTATAATATTTGTATTAAATTATATTATACACTGTATATATCAAATTTTATATTGTATAGTATATAGTTTGAAAATCATATTATATTATATATTAAAGGACACGAAAAATTAAAAATATATAAAATATATAAAATAAATTTATCGACTAATAAATATTCAATCGGTAAAAATAAAAATATATAAAAATATAAAATTAATTTTAACGGATAAAAAAGTTCTAACGGTAAAAAAATTAAATAATAAAGAAAATAACAAAAAATAATTTACCAACCGAAAAAATTCCTAAGTAATTCCGACAACATCAATTTCATTGGTAATTTTTTTTGAAAAAGTAAAAAAATAAAAAAAGGTTAACGATGAAATTGGTCTCCGTTGGTAAAAATTAAAAAATAAATAAATAATAATAATAAAATATACATTTGCATTTTCCGTCGGTATTAAGATGGAATTAATTGCCTTCGTAAAAAAAAAAAGCAAAACTAAAATACTTTGTAAAAAGAAAACAAAAATTCAGTTAAAAAAAAGCAGTACATGATGTCTATAATTTTTAGGTTTGGTGACATCAATTAATTAAATAAATCTTTGACATGATTTAATGATAGTTATATAATTTTGTGTTACTAAAATATAGTTTAAAAAGTGTTACAATCAATAAAATATAGTGTTGCCAAGAGTGCTTCTTAAATAAACTGATATCTATTTGCGTTACAAAAGAAATAACAAAAAAAAAGTGATACTTAAAAAGTGTTATTTATATAAAAGTGTTACATATAAGCTTTACATATTGATAAAAGTGTTACATATTTGCGTGATGAAAGAATTATAGCACGGATAAATACCAAAAGTTTCGCGAGTAAGGATGTGATTGCAAATGTGGTCACATTCACAATCACATGCTTGTGAAATTTTCAAAATGAAACAAGACACAAGATATAAAATTTATCTACAAGCCAACTAGCTTGTAGAAGTGCCAATATGGCGAAACTTTCCACTAGTACAAATCGATTGATTCCGTATACAGAAATACTAAAACCAACTAGTAGAAACTCCACGAAAAACTCCTATCTAGAGTATATCAGATCTGTGTAATTCAACTCATCCAACAATAGACATGTGTGGACTTCGTTAATCACAATACAAAAAAGCAATGGATGAAAAACCTAACAAAAACAACTGCAGCGCTGAATGTGATCTCAGATGTAGTCACATTCGAGATCACATCCGGCGTGAGACTCCTTGTGCTTGTATGACTCTTAACTCTCTCAAGACTCTTGTATCTCTGGTATATTTCTTGTGTGTCCATTATGGACGTCCTCTTCTCTTTATATAGGCGTCCAAACCCTTTAAGAGTCCTAATAAACATGGAAAGAAGATATATACAAATATATGACAAGTATATCACTTATGTTAGGAAACAAGATAAATATTAAAGAGTCCAAATATATCTATACCATATCAATATGAAATCTTTCCTAATCTATTTACAACTCAATCTTACCATAAGTCTAGAAAGGCAAAACAAATCAAAATCCAATCTTTTATTTTAGGAAATTACTTGGGCGAAAATTAACGCCCTAACACGTTACAAAAGAAATAACAAAAAAAAGTGATACTTAAATAGTGTTACTTATATGAAAGTGTTACATATAAGTGTTACATATTGATAAAGTGTTACAAATGTGTTACATAAATATTGTAATGTAAAAAGTGTTACAAACATGTGTTACATATGTACCTTATGTAAAAAGTGCTACAAAATTTGTGTTACCTAATGTCATTTATGTTGTAGTGAAGATATGAAGGAATTGCGTTTGAAGATTTGAAGATGTGAAGAAATTGTTCTTGAAGGTTTGAAGATATGAAGGAATTGTTCTTGAAGATTTGAAGATGTGAAAGATGTGTTCTTGAAGATTTGAAGATGTGAAGGAATTGTAGAGAGAGGGAGGAGAATGTTTAGAGAGAAGGAAGAGGATTTAGCTTGAAGATCAAAATATGTTGGTGAAAATTAGGGGTGATCACGGTGCGGTTTTACGGTTTTTTCAATAATTTTCAAACCGAATTGCCATATGCGGTTTAGGCGGTGGCGGATGGTGGCGGTCGGTTTTGCTAAATAAAATCATAAGTGCGGTTTTAGGCGGTGGCGGGCGGTTTAGCGGTTAAAATCATAAGTGTTTTAGTTCTATGTTTTCTCTTGGACAGTAGATTAGAAGGTTTAGTCATTTTTGAATATCAAATCCAAACATTAAATAAATAATATTAATTGTAAGAAAATAAAAATATTTTAAATAAATGAAACTTTCTGTTGCATGACTAGAATTCTCCAATGGTAGACAATTACAAAATGAATTCACTACTTGTATTCAATTGGACACACTACAAAACATCAACTTTGTAGTTTAGTAAATGAAATATACACACTTTTTGGAAGAAAATCTTGCAATACAGTGCATTAAAACAAAAGTAGTTTTTTAGGAAAACAAAGGTGCACTAAAACAACAATACAATGCACTTAATACATCTTTTTTTTGAAGAAAAATATTACAACTATACTAATGCTAAAGGAAAACAGAAAAACAGAGGGTGCATTTTTTTTTATATTTTTGACATTTTTGAGTTGAAGAGTAGAATTAGAATACTATGGTTGTAATTTTGTGATATGCTAAGTACATAATTGTCCTTACTACTCAATACATGGGCGGTCGGTTTTGGCGGGCGGTTTGGCTTCCAAATCGAAAATTGCACCGCTAAGGCGGTGCGGTTTTTGCTTAAAATTTCTAATCGCGGTTTTTCTGGTAAATTAATATTAACGGTTCGGTGCGGTACGGTGCGGGCGGTGGGGGCTGTTATTTTAAATTTATGATCACCCCTAGTGAAAATGAACAATTTTTTGTTCATTCTTGGCCATTTTGGTCGTCCACTATGAGAGGGAGAGGAGAGAATTTTTTTGTTCAATTTTGTGTCTTGTAATTTGTCTCTTGCATGGAGACAAAAGGGAAGTCAAAGGTGTGGGCAAAGGATGGGTAAGGAAGGAATGTTGGGTGAGTGGGAATAAGTTGGGGAAAATAGTATTAAAGAATTGATGTATAAGATAATGTGTATAATATTTGAATTAATGGTGTAACTATACACAAGATGACTACATAAGGTGTATATGTACAAGAGTTGGATGGTATTTCTACACCAAAATCATCACTATTGCCGTCCACTTAAGGGTATTTATGGCATTTTCATATTTTTTTGTCCCAAATTTGATGATAATATATGAATAATATCAATCTCCAAAATAATTAGTGATTTCCTTGATCACTTATAAGTCTCATGATCACTTATTCTAAATAAAATTCTTAATTCTATAAGGTATAAGTCTCCAAAATAAATAGTCTCTTAAAATTCTAAGGTGACTAATAAATACACAAATAATAATAATGATCATTCAAGTGGTCATAAATGTGAAATAGAATTAATAAATGATTATGATCATAAGTAATAAATGAAATTAAATGTAAAATATATTTATTATTATTATTTACCCGTCAAAGTGACAAATAATATAGTCGATAAAATACATAGACGATAAAAGAATCAATTATACGCTCGAAAAAATCGGGGGCTTCACAGGGTGTGTAAAGTGCATTGAGTGGAGATGATGTGTTTTTTAATTAAAGAAAAGTGAAGACAATAAAAAAATAAAAAGGGTAGTAGATCATGTCTATAAATTATATAAGGTGTATAAAAACAAATAAAAGTTGATAAAAGGTTTACAATTGCATGAGGTAGTTAAATCCGTCATTCTCTTCCTCATGTGGACGTCCAATTTTTGGTAATTATTGTTGTATAATAATGTAGCTAAAGTGGTAAAAAAATTAAAAGGATTCCCTTCCTACTTGATCATGGCGAATTGGTGGGTTTAGAGGGTGCAAAAATTTGTTTTGTTAATTAATAGTGTAATGGGATTAATAAGATAATTTAAAAATATTGTAGTTTAAATAAAATGAAACAACTTCCTCACTTTACTCATTAAGGCCGATTTTGGAGGGGGTTATGTCAAAATTTTAATTTTTTTGTCCCAAAATAAAATATTGTTGAGAGATATAAAATAATAAGGAAATAATAATAATAGGAAAAATATGAGTTAATTTCCGATTATTTTTTTTAAATAAGACATAAGATGGTAAAATTTTATTTTAATTTCTTTTATAAAATTTGAGGAAAATAAAATGTATAGGTATTCATAAATAATTATGTGGAAGTTTAAAATTAAGGATGTGAAATAACAAAGGTCTATTTCAAAGAAATAAATTGGTAGTTGGTTGGGAATGAATTATATAATAAGGTGAAATATTTAGATAAGGATTGGAATGTACCCCTAAATTATCGGGTCTATATTTCTAAAGTCGTCTATAGTCGTTCAAGAATTAATACTTGAGGAAGAATATGACCGGTATGCTCGAAATAGGGAAAAAAATAATTGTCATTGGAAGAAATAAATAATTGAGTATCATATCTCATCTATAATAGATATTGTAACCCTTAGCCAAGATTTTATCACTATACATCATCCTAGAATATATTGAATAAAACCGGGGCCTCACAACCTATATTGATTTTAATATATTTACAGAGTCTTGGGTCTAATATTTCTAATTTTTAGAGGTGGCCTTCACAATTTTTATAGTTACACTTTTGGCACCATATTTCACAATAATTATAAAAATAACCCAAGCTTCATTTTTTCTTGCACAAGTTACAAGTCCAGAATTTCAATAATATATAAAAACTCATTTTAAATATTTCTAAAATATATTTAAACATTCATAGCATCATAAATTTCATAAACCTTTTTGCAAGAAAAATATCATACTCATCTTTTTATTTTCTTTAAATTTCATTAAAACATAAATCTCATAAATACTTGATAAAATTCATAAAATATAATATTATCACATGAGCATGCATTTTTGTGCACTAGTAGAAAGAATGATGCATTTTTGTAGAAATATTTTTCACCCACCTCGTAGTAGTTTTTCGGGATGATCTAAAATGGAGTCTTCTTCTTGGTATCAACTTCTTGACTCAAACTCTTTAAGGTCAGCTCCTATATGATATCCGAACCATATTTTAGTGTTAAAATTAAAGTCTCAAATTTAAAGGGATTTTATAGGATCAAATGGCTATTACTTACCTTAATGTCTTCAAGTAGTCTTTAAAAATGGAATTTTTTCCTTCAAGCTTCTAACTTCAACTTGGGATGGTGTTGCTCAGCCCCTAAGATCCAAAAATTCATATTCTTGAGTCAAAAATTAATTATTCATGTTGTCAAGATAAAATACTCAAACCACAATTTCTTACCTTAAAGTGTGTAGTCTTGAATTTCCTCTACAAGCTTGTAATAAGTCTAAGTCTCTTAATTCTTCATGAAAAATTCCTCTAGGAGTACCTCAACAAGAAGGATTCATCAAGGTTAGAAGGTGAAGGACTAATCTTAAGAGTTTTTTTACAAGAAGAATTGAATGATGAAAGAAAAAAAAAATTCTTACCTAGGGACAATGTATTTTCGGCCCTTAGAGAAAAAATGGAAGAGATTATTGTGTGTTCTTGTTCAATAGTATTAATGAGAGGAAGGTTGGGAGTTGGATTAGAAGAAACTAAAATTTGATTTCCCCTCAACCATAATGGTTGAAAATTACTAGGTGGTAGGATCTATTTTTCATTTTTTTTTGGTGTCTAATAAATATGGCTCACTTGTTGGTGAAAAACATTTTGATTCCCTCCTATACAAAGCTATGGCCGAAAGTCGGTGTTTGTAGGATGGAAAAATTTTCCTTGTCTTGGCAATTATTTAGGGTAGTGGAATTTTTAGGTATAGTTTTTAAATGTTGTAGGCTTAGAAAAGGAGTGGGATTCCCTAACATTGCTCATGGACGATTTTTTATGGTTGGGGAGGGGTATACATTTTTTTGTCTTGTTGTTTTGTGTGAGGTGGGAGACAATGGGGTGTGTAAAGTGCATTGAGTGAAGATGATGTGTTTTTTAATTAAAGAAAAGTGAAGACAATAAAAAAAATAAAAAGGGTAGTATATCATATGTATATATTATATAAGGTGTATAAAAACAAATAAAAGTTGATAAAGGTTTACAATTACATGAGGTAGTTAAATCCATCCTTCTCTTCCTCATGTGGACGTCCAATCCTCCACATTTGTTTTGGGTAATTATTGTTGTATAATAATAAAGTGGTTTTAAAATAAATAAAAGGATTCCCTTCCTACTTGATCATGGCGAATTGGTGGGTTTAGGGGTGATTAAAAATTTGTTTTGTTAATTAATGGGGTAATGGGATTAATAGGATAACTTAAAAATATTGTAGTTTAAATAAAATGAAACAACTTCACCACTTTACTCATTAAGGCCGATTTTGGAGGGGGATTATGTCAAAATTTTAAATTTTTTTTGTCCCAAAAAAATCTTGTTGGGAGATATAAAATAATAAAGAAATAATAATAGGACAAACAAATAAGACATAATATGGTAAAATTTTATTTTATTTTCTTTTATAAAATTTGAGGAAAATAAAATGTATAGGTATTCATAAATAATTATGTGGAAGTTTAAAATTAAGGATGTGAAATAACAAAGGTCTATTTCAAAGAAATAAATTGGAAGTTGGTTGGGAATGAATTATAGAATAAGGTAAAATATTTGGATAAGGATTGCAATGTACCCCTAAATTATCGAGGGTCTAATATTTCTAAAGTCGTCTATAGTCGTTCAAGAATTAATACTTAAGAAAGAATATAACCGGTATGCTCAAAATAGGGAAAAAGTTATTGTCGTTGGAAGAAATAAATAATTGAGTATCATATCTCATTTATAATAGATATTGTGACACATAGCCAAGATTTTGTCACTATACATTATTGTAGAATATATTAAAAAAAATCGGGGCCTCACATTCTCTCTCAAAAGAATTTGGTCCCCAAATTCCTCCTAAAATAGTTCGGGGTATTGTTTTAGCATCTCTTATTCCATTTCCCATGTGGCATCTTTGTCCCGATCATGCACTTGCCACACTACCTTGACCGTTGGAATCTCACTTCTTCTCAGCTGGCGCATTTGTCCATCTATGATTCGTAGAAGTTTCTCAGTATAAGACAAATTCTCTATTATGGGCGGATTTTCTCTGTGATATTGTGTTCGGGCCGGACTGGCATTTTCTTAATTTGGAGACATGGAACACGTCATGCATACCGATTATAGGAGGCGAAAGTTCAATCGATAAGCGACTTCTTGACTCTCTTAAGTATCTTATATGGCCCACTGTATCTCGGCTCGCCTTTCCTCCCTCATGTCTTTGCTTAAATCTCGACAAAGAACTCATTCTCTCCGCTGAGATATAAACCTAAGAATATTTTTGAGTGTTCGTTCTCATCGGATCCCATACAATCAACTCTTCGAGGGATTTCCATTCCCTAATCATCGGCCAGCGATGATGGCCTTTCTT
Source organism: Rehmannia glutinosa (assembly GCA_016081115.2). Classification (NCBI taxonomy): domain Eukaryota; kingdom Viridiplantae; phylum Streptophyta; class Magnoliopsida; order Lamiales; family Orobanchaceae; genus Rehmannia; species Rehmannia glutinosa. The sequence goes on along the minus strand of CM071926.1, from coordinate 75,575,924 downwards.
CTTAAGGCGTCTGACACTACATTTGCCCTCCCAGGGTGGTGTTGAATATCAAAATGATAGTATTTGATTAGCTACATCCATCTTCTCTATCTAACATTAAGATCCTTCTGGGAGAACAATTATATCAAACTCTTATGATATGTGAAAACAGTGAACATTGCTTTGTATAAGTAGTGTCGTCACACTTCAATGCGATCACTATTGCGGCCAATCCCGGTTGCGCCGAGTAGTGGTCTCGTGCAGTTTGAGCTTTTGGTCACAAGTTTCGGTCTTTTCCACTCCACAACAGTTTGCACCTTTGACGGATCTATTGTGATCCTATCACCAAGCACTATATGTCTCAGAAATGTGATTTCCTTAAGCTATAATTGCCACTTGCTAAGCTTGGCATATAATTTGTGTTCTCGTAGTGCTTTCAATCACGATTCTCAAATGATGTTCGTGATCCTCCCTCGACTTGGAGTACAATTAGTACGAATTAATATCCAGTAAGGTCGGGAGACTCGGTGCATCGGTACATGAATGTTGTGAGGCATTCGTCAATCCGAATGGCATCACTACAAACTCATAGTGACCATACCTAGTTTGGAAGGTACATTAGGTATGTATCCGCCCTAATCTTCTTGATAGTATCTTTGTTGTAGATCGAATTTTGAGTACACTATGACTCCTAGAGTAGAAATGGGTCGAATAGTTCATCAATCATCGGGAGGATGCTTATTTGTGATGGTCATCTTGTTAAAACCACATTAGTCAATACACGTTTTAGTGTCCCATCCCTATAATTAATCCATAATTAGTATCGGAATTAAGTCATAGTCGACCAAATTAACTAACACCTAATTCAAATATTGAATGAGTATCGAATCACAATGGTAGTCCGAATAATCTTAGAAAGTCATTATCCGATCTTAATGAACAATAGCCATCATAACTTAGAGAATACTTTGCTAAGGACCTTAATGAACAATAGCCATCGATTCGTCCTCTAGTTTCCAAAAATTTCGATTTTTGACTTGATATTTTAAAATTTGGTAAATCTTAAACCGGGAAGGATTTTGAGGTGATATTAACATTAAAATACTTCTTAGGACAGTAATAAGTTTTGGTTAAAACAGTTTTGAAAAATTCAAAAGTTAGGTACCTCATTTTTGAAAATTACAATTTTAGCCCAAAAGCGATTTTTTTTGTCGTTAAAGTCTTGTTTCAAGTTTGATGGTTATGAAATTTGAACTAAAGGTTCCAAATACCATATTAAATAAATCTCCAAGACTTCAAAATACCTTGATCGCCCTAGTTTTGAAAATTACGAGTTTTGGTCCTTTAAGTTTTATAATTTTATATTTTGATATCAAACTTGTTCCTTATTGTATTTTCTTGCCGGAAGGTCACTTCATATATGAAATTTAAAGAGTCTTGGGTCTAATATTTTAAATTTTCAGAGGTGGCCTCCACAGCTTTTTCATATTTATACTTTTAGCACCATATTTCACAATAATTGTAAAAATAACCCAAACTTCGATTTTTCTTGCACAAGTTACAAATCCAGAATTTCAATAATATATAAAAACTCATTTTAAACATTTCAAAATATATTTGAACATTCATAGCATCATAAATAATAAAAGCATAATGATGAGCAATTTTATCAATATTTTATGCAAGAAAAATATCATACTCATCTTTTTATTTCTCTAAATTTTATTAAAACATAAATCTCATAAATACTTGCTAAAATTTATAAAATATAATATTATCACATGAGCATACATTTTTGTGCACTAGTAAAAAGAATGATGCGTTTTTGTAGAAACATTTTTCACCCACCTCGTAGTAGTTTTTCGAGTTGATCTAAAATGGAGTCTTCTTCAGGTATTAACTTCTTGACTCAAACTCTTTAAGATCAGCCTCTATATGGTATCCAAACCATATTTTGATGTTAAAATTAAAGTCTCAAATTTAAAGGGATTTAAATTTCCTTCAAGCTTTTAATTTCAACTTGGGATGGTGTAGGTCAGCCCTAAGCTCCAAAAATTCATATCCATGAGTCAAAAATTAATTCTTCATGTTGTCAAGATAAAATACTCAAACCACAATTTCTTACCTTAAAATGTGTAGTCTTGAATTTCCTCTTCAAGCTTGTAGTCAAGTCTAAGTCTCTTAATTCTTCATGAAAAATTTCTCTAGGAATACCTCAACAAGAAGGATTCATCAAGGTTATAAGGTGAAGGGCTTAAGAGTTTTTTTACAAGAAGAACTGAGTGATAAAAGAAAAAAAAATTCTTACCTAGGGACAATATATTTTCGGCCCTTAGAGAAAAAATGGAAGAGTTTGTTAAGTGTTCTTGTTCAAGAGTGTTAATGAGAGGAAGGTTGGGAGTTTGATTAGAAGAAAGTAAAATTTGATTTTCCTCGACCATAATGGCGAAAATTACTAGGTGGTAGGTGTAAGTCCAGCGGCTACGATAATCTAGAGGGGGGGTGAATAGATTATCTCCATCTTTTCGATTTTGCCCTCTTTTAACAATCGAATGCTCAAACAAAATAATAAAGGTGCGGAATGTAAACAACACACGTCGATTTAAAGAGGTTCAACCCACCTAGGGCCTAATCCTCTACCACCCCAGTATATCCGGGATGGATTTCGAAAAGAAAAAGAATTTTATTAATTACCAAAATTAATACAAATTCAACTTACAACACCTTGAAGAGCACCACACTCTTCTTCAACACCACCTTTGGAGATTACCACAATCTCCCTTTGAAGATTACCACAATCTTCCTTCAACGGCACCTTGTGAAGATTACCACAATCTTCAACCTTGAAGAATACCAAATTCTTCAACACCTCAATAAGAAGATTACCACAATCTTCTTGTACCTATCACCTAGATCATCCAAGTGTGCTCTTACTACAAGAACACTCACAAGGATATCTTGTGTTTGAATGATAACAAAAATCAAGATTACAACTCAATAATGAATATTACAATTTGAGTGCAAAGTATAATCAAGAATAGCCTAGACCTCAAAGATGTGAAAGTGATAAGCTAGGCAATTTTACAACAAGAATAATAAAAATGAAAGACCAAGTGTTTGCTTGAAGTGTATCTTGTTGTGTTGTATCTCAATTGTTGTTTTAGTTGCTCCAAAACTTCCTCTATTTATAGGAGATGATTGATCAAGCATAGGCTCCTCTTGGGGATTAAAAATCTACTGAGAAAAATACAATTAAAATCAAGAATATAGCTGTTAGAAATCAATCCCACAATTTAAGGAAAATGTGTCCTGTTGTCAAACGGTCATAATTTTTTTGTCATTAATACACAGGCGACGGTCGCACGAGAAATAAGAGAAAATGAGAACACTTGAAAATTACAACAGGCGGCCGGTCGACGTAGGCCGGCCGGTCGACCCTGTCTCAACCGGTCCCCCTAAACAAAAAAAAACGAAGGGGTTAAGTTCTGTTTCAACATGAAACTTGCAGTACCTGGTCGCACACAGGCGGCAGGTCGACCGACGATCGACGCCGAGCGGCCAGTCGACCTGCTTGTTTTTGCTTCCGTCTCATTTTCTGTTTCTAAAAACATCTTCAGTACGGGTTGCCCTATGGGGCGACCCTGGTCGACACGAGACAAAAATATTGTCCAATTTTTGTCGAAAATAAAACTCAAGAAATACTCCGAAAATTGTGTAAAAACATTTTAAACCGATCGAGAGTATTTAGACAACATTTAGGAACTTTGTTATAGGAGTAAAAACTCATTGATAAAAGTGTTGCCCATTTTTAATAAACTTGAGAAAATACTATAGGAAAATATTAAAACCATTTTAAATCCTTTAGGAGTATTTGGACAACCTTTAAAAACATTGTTTTGGTGATAAAATAAAATCATCAAAATTAAGATAAAAACATGTATCAAACAATCTCCCCTTTTTGATGATTACAAACCAAAACAATTTTACACAAACTAAGAGAGCAATTTTAGAAATGATTTTCCGGTAAAAACATTTGACCGTTTGGAAGCAACCAAAATTTCCAAAAATATTAAAGCAACCAAGTAGGGAGTAAATATTTTCAATAATAAGCACAAGCTCCCCCTATCAACAAGCACATCAAGAATAATGTAAGAGCAATAATCCATAAGCTAAAAGCTTTAGCTTTTACAATTTGTTCAAGAGCTTATAAGCTCCCCCTGTCACAAAACAACATTAAACAATAATATAAGTCCATCAAGCAACAATTGGACTAAGAACAAATCACAACTTATGGCTTTTATGAGCCATAGCTTATAGCTTTTATGACAAGCTTTTATTAGCTTCTTTGAGCTAATGAGCCAATATCCTGTTTCTCCCCCTTTGGAATCATCAAAAAGAATGTTAGGGTGGTGAAAACACCATACAATAATATCAAAGCGCCAAAGGAAAGCGGTTTAATAACAGTTGAGCAATTAAGGCATAATAATCCAAGGAAAATTGGAGAATTGAAACATAAAAGATCCATGAGCTTATTAGTAAGCTAAAAACATGATTTCAAAAAGATTTTAAGACATTTTGAAGCAAGAGAATCATGTAGAAGTTGAAAGTTTCATTGCGACATTTTAACAAACACCTTGTGTGCTTTAAAAATAGAAGAGGTTGTATATAACATTTGTAAATGGTTCAAGCCAAAAATTTTCATATCATCAATCAACCTCATTCCAAATCTAAAAAAATCATATGCACCATATGCAACAATTTGTTCAACAAATAAGAGGCTTAAAATAGATTTTCAAGGGTTCAACCCAATTGAGATAAGCTAAGAATGATCAAGGCATTACAAATACCAAAAATTAGAGCATCCATCAAGTAATAAGTCATGCTTTCAACAATACATGTATCAAATGTCCCAACATATCCAACTAAGCATAATGAACAAAGCATTAAGAGAAGCACTTTTACCATCAAGTACTTCACACCAATTATCAAACAATGCTTAAATTAAAGTATTTTTACCATCAAATACTCCATCAAAATCATGATCATTCACAAGTCATTATCAACTTGCAATTTTAACCCTTTAAGAAAACAAGCAAATATCATTAGTACAAATGAGTTTTACAAAAGTTCATAAAAGTACAAAGCAACTTAAATGAAAATGCTAGAAAGTAAAGGGGTGGGGTAACATCATTCCTCATCCGAGGAGAAGCAAGATCCGGGAATTAAGTCCTTGATGAATTTCTTTAACTTGCCGATAGACTTTTGCATTTTGGAGGTCTTTTGCTCCAAAGCCTCATACCTCGTCTCATGAAAAGCCCTCATCTCATCAAATTCGGCTTGAGTATACCTCCTAGGCCGTTGAGCACCTAGTATTACCCTCCGGATTGCTCGGTTCGCCCTCTTCCACCAATCTTGCGGCCCCGGCGTCATCAAAGAAGTCATTAGGATCGGGAGACTCTTGACCTCTTCCTCTCACCATTTTGGTTGGTCGGATTTCCATGTTCTTGCGCATAGTGACTATTTGGGCGATGTTATCAATGTCAAAGTCGTTTTGAAATACCTCCGAGTTACACTCCGGACGAAGGTAGTCCCGATTGAATAAGAAGTTTACAAATCCAATTTCCCATAACCAACTTCTTATTACCTTGAGTAATGGACTCGATTAGACATTGAATAAGTATGGCACCAAAGTTAAGTGGTTCCTCCTAGCAATCTTATAAGTCAAAAATAATCCATATTGCTAGGCATCTTTCCCGACTTACCACAAATGCAATATGCGACAATGACCGATAAAATACGATGCTCAAGTATCATTGCCAACAAAGAATACTTTGGCCATACTCCCAAATACGTCTTAACTTCTTTCATCGACACCCCCAACATTTCATCATTCCAAGTCCCACAAGAGAAATAATCCCAACCACCTTCTCTAACATGTAAAAGCGGCAAATATCATTGGGAGTCCATCTAAAATGACGACCCTTTTTATAAGCTAATTAACGGCAATCGGCTTTCTTTCATTATCATATTGCACCCACATATTAGCATAAAAATGTTGGATAATATCATCATCATACAAAACATAAGCATGCTCCCATAGATACATCCAACCTTGTTCCTCAAAAATCCCCTAATGGTGGGATACTCATTTGTAAATGAGCTAAAACGACACATTTTAGTCCGAGCAATAGATTTACCTCCCATCCCCGAATCCTCATAGCACCATTCCACATACTTATTGATGAAATTAATAGCATTGCGGGAATTAGGAGCTTGAGTAACAAAAGATTTTTTACCTTTCGCCCAACGGCAATTTTCGAGCGAAATTGTTCCACGAAGCTCGGTAATTTGGGCCCGAGAGAGAATGGGATTTTGAACATCATCACCTTCTTGAGCCACGTTTCTTTGAGCGGCTCGAATATCCCTTTGTTCGGCCGTCTCGCCGATTTCTCAAGTACCCTCTCCGCCCTTTCTTCTCTTAGAAGTGGGATTTTGATCGGTGGAATTTCTTGGAGGAGCCATATATGTAAGATTCTTGTGAAAATAAGAAGATTAGTAACAAGAATCGTGAAAAATGATGAAGAATTGAAGATTTTGAAGAAAAGGGGAAAAATCGTTTGCTATAGGGTTTTAAGAATATGTCCTATTCTGTTTTAAGAGTGAAGACAAAAAGTTTTAAGTGCAAAAATGGCCTGGGGGCGACCGGTCGAGGTGCGGGCGACCGGTCGCCCGCTATGACCGCCCCGGGTGATTTTTCTTTCTCCCGAGTTTTCCAAAATTCGATTTTTCACCCAAAAGTTTTAAAACTTTGCAAAAATATAAGTTTGGACTATATCCAACAAATATGGGTTTTGGGAAAACATATAAACGATAAAATCGAGACTAAACACGTAGTGCCTTTAAAAGAAAATATTTGCAAGATCAATTAGGGGCACTTAAGGGGTCAAAATGAAATATCTTGAAAGATATGTGCATAAGCATAATATCGAGTTTAAAGAAAAATACGAGTAGACATACCTCGATGGTTTAAGAAACTTGATGACGTAATAGCCAATGAGTATGAAATGTGTATCCTACACAATTCTTAGACAACATTTTCATAGAAAATTCAAGTGTAGGCAAATAATATGAGATATCAAAAAGAGCTTATGCTATAAGATTTCATAAGAGATAATAAGCCACATAAGTCTAATAAAATGCTCAAGAGTTTTAGAAAATCATGCAAGGTCTCTTTTTAAAAAAATTTGAAACTCATAAATATATAAGAGACCTATATTAAAAATAAATACTTGAAAATTCATTTTGCAATTAAGACACAAAAAGTATGCATAGATTTAAAAAAAAAATGCATATACAAATGGGGAGATACGGTTTACCAATTACGCCGTTTCCATGGGTTGTGTCTTTCCCATTGTTGATGATATCTTCCCATTGAGAAGTCACTTTGTTGATGATGACTTCTCCATTTCCAAGTTTGGTTACCTTCCCATGGTTGATGGTTTCTTCTTCTTTGAAAATCATCTTGTTGATGATGTCTTTGCCATTTCAAGGGTTGTGTTCTTCCCATTTTTGATTATACGCTCTTCTTGGAAATTGGCTTTGTTGAGAGTAGTTTCTCCTTCTTTGATCAAATGAAACGTTCATTTGATGTTTTCTTGGTGGCATGAATTTTCTCCGATTTTTGCTTTGCCGGGTACCTAATGGCACATTGTTTTGTGGTACCCTCATGTGTTTGGGTCCTTTAAGATTAGCTTTGAGACTTTTAGGTCTCCAACAATATTTAGAGCTATTTCTAGCCCGACAAGAATTAGTCGTATGACCCTTTTTGCCACAATAAAAACAAGTAATAATTCTAGGAGCATAATGACCAATATGCATAGTGACTTGATCCTTTTTCATATGATTAACAACATAAGGCTTATGATCAAGTCCCTTATCACAATTATGAATATCAACAATATTGGACATTTTATTGGTACTCAAGTTGGATTTTAATAAATCCTTTTTCATGCAATCAATATTCTCAACAAGAGTACTATTTTCTTTTTCGAGGTTTCTAACCTTGTCAAGTGTGGTGGTGTGAGCACATGATAGTGATTCATAAGAAGTAAATAAACTATCCTTATCATTTTTCAAAATATTGAATTCCTTTTTCAAATTTTTGTATCTAACAAGTAAGCTTTGGAATTCATTTTGAAGTTCATCATAATCATTTTGTAAATCACTATAATCATTTTGAATGACAATATCATAGGAAGTAGAGGGTTTAAGACATACCTCATTTTCTTCATTGATGCCCATAAAACAATATTCAACTTCTTCATAATTGGAAGTTGTAGGAGACTTATTCCTTAGATTTGAGCTTGTATGATCTTGAGAAGTAGATGCTTTTGTTTGACTCCTTTCATTTGCAAATACTCCATAGATGGCTTCTAATTTTTGCCATACTTCATGTGCCGACTTTATTCCTACAATATGTTCATTTTCTAAATTAGTAAATGAACAATACAAAATATTTAAAGCCTTACCGTTTAAGGAGACGATTTTCTTTTCTTCATCATTGAGCTTTTTGAAGCCTTTTGAGGTGTATGGTGTATCTTTCGTCGGAATGGATTCTTCATTAATGACGGTATTCCAAATGTCGAACCCGCAACCTTGTAAATAGCATTCCATTCTTTCTTTCCAAAAATTAAAATTCTTGGAATCAAATGGTGGTGGCTTGGTGGTGGAGGTGCGGATAGATGAGCTTCGTCAGAGTAGCCGTCGATCGTTTCTCTTCACTCGCGATGTGAAACGAGCTTGCCAAAGAGTTTGGCTCGATACCACTTGTAAGTCAAGCGGCTACGATAATCTAGAGGGGGTGAATAGATTATCTCCATCTTTTCGATTTTGCCCTCTTTTAACAATCGAATGCTCAAACAAAATAATAAAGGTGCGGAATGTAAACAACACACGTCGATTTAAAGAGGTTCAACCCACCTAGGGCCTAATCCTCTACCACCCCAAAGATATCCAGGGATGGATTTGAAAAGAAAAAGAATTTTATTAATTACCAAAATTAATACAAATTCAACTTACAACACCTTGAAGAGCACCACACTCTTCTTCAACACCACCTTTGGAGATTACCACAATCTCCTTTGAAGATTACCACAATCTTCCTTCAACGGCACCTTGTGAAGATTACCACAATCTTCAACCTTGAAGAATACCAAATTCTTCAACACCTCAATAAGAAGATTACCACAATCTTCTTGTACCTATCACCTAGATCATCCAAGTGTGCTCTTACCACAAGAACACTCACAAAGATATCTTATGTTTGAATGATAACAAAAATCAAGATTACAACTCAATAATGAATATTACAATTTGAGTGCAAAGTATAATCAAGAATAGCCTAGACCTCAAAGATGTGAAAGTGATAAGCTAGGCAATTTTACAACAAGAATAATAACAATGAAAGACCAAGTGTTTGCTTGAAGTGTATCTTGTTGTGTTGTATCTCAATTGTTGTTTTAGTTGCTCCAAAACTTCCTCTATTTATAGGAGATGATTGATCAAGCATAGGCTCCTCTTGGGGATTAAAAATCTACAGAAAAATACAATTAAAATCAAGAATATAGTTGTTAGAAATCAATCCCACAATTTAAGGAAATGTGTCATTGTCAAACGGTCATAATTTTTTCTTCAATCAATGCAGGCGCGTTACGTAAATAAGAGAAAATGAGAACACTTGAAAATTACAACAGGCGACCGGCCGACGAGGCTTCGAATTAGGTCGACTGCCTCAACCGGTCCCCTAAACAAAAAACGAAGGGGTTAAGTTCTGCTTTCAACATGAAACTTGCAGTAGTCTGCAGTCGCACTGGGCGACCGGTCGACCGACGATCGGCCGACGCCGGCACTTGGTCGACCTGCTTGTTTTTGCTTCCGTCTCATTTTCTGTTTCTAAAAACATCTTCGTGCACGGGTTGCCTTATAGGCGACCGGTCGACCACGAGACAGTAAATATTGTCCAATTTTTGTCGAAAATAAAACTCAAGAAATACTCCAAAATTCTCTGTAAAAACATTTTAAACCGATCGAGAGTATTTAGACAACATTTAGGAACCTCGTTATAGGAGTAAAAACTCATTGATAAAAGTGTTGTCCATTTTTAATAAACTTGAGAAAATACTCAGGAAAATATTAAAACCATTTTAAATCCTTTAAGAGTATTTGGACAACCTTTAAAAACATTGTTTTGGTGATAAAATAAAATCATCAAAATTAAGATAAAAACATGTATCAAACAAGAGGATATGTTTTTCATTTTTTTTTGGTGTCTAATAAATATGGCTCACTTGATGGTTAAAAAAATTGATTCCCTCCTATCTTTGAGCGATGACCAAAAGTTGGTGTTTGTAGGATGGAAAAATTTTCCTTGTCTTGCCAATTATATTAGGGTAGTGGAATTTTTAGGTATAGTTTTTAAATATTGTAGGCTTAGAAAAAAATAAGAGTGGGATTCCCTAAAATTGCACATGGCCGATTTTTATGGTTGGGGAGGGGTTTCCATTTTTTTGTCTTGTTGTTTTGTGTGAGGTGGTAGACAATGGGGTGTGTAAAGTGCATTGAGTGGAGGTGATGTGTTTTTAATTAAAGAAATGTGATGACAACAAAAAAAAATAAAAAGGATAGTAGATCATGTGTATAAATTATATAAGGTGTATAAAAACAAATAAAAGTTGATAAAGGTTTACAATTGCATGAGATAGTTAAATTCATCATTCTCTTCCTCATGTGGACGTCCAATCCTCCACATTTTATTTTTTATTTTTTTTATTTTGGTAATTATTGTTGTATAATAATGTAGCTAAAGTGGTTTTAAAAAAAATAAAAGGATTCCCTTCCTACTTGATCATGGCCGAATTGGTGGGTTTAGGGGGTGTAAAAATTTGTTTTGTTAATTAATGGTGTAATGGGATTAATAGGATAATTTAAAAATGTTGTAGTTTAAATAAAATGAAACAACTTCCCCACTTTACTCATTAAGGCCGATTTTGGAGGGTGGTTATGTCAAAATTTTAATTTTTTTTTTGGTCCCAAAATAAAATCTTGTTGGGAGATATAAAATAATAAAGGAATAATAATAATAGGAAACAAATGAGTTAATTTCCCAATTTTTTACTTTTTTTGAAATAAGACATAAGATTGTAAAATTTTATTTTCTTTCTTTTATAAAATTTGAGGAAAATAGAATGTATAGGTATTCATAAATAATTATGTGGAAGTTAAAAATTAAGGATGTGAAATAACAAAGGTCTATTTCAAAGAAATAAATTGGAAGTTGGTTGGGAATGAATTATATAATAAGGTGAAATATTTGGATAAGGATTGGAATGTACCCCTAAATTATCTAGGGTCTAATATTTCTAAAGCCGTCTATTGTCGTTCAAGAATTAATACTTGAGGAAGAATATGACCGGTATGCTCTAAATAGGGAAAAAAGTAATTGTCGTTGGAAGAAATAAATAATTGAGTATCATATCTCATCTATAATAGATATTGTGACACTTAGCCAAGATTTTGTCACTATACATCATCGTAGAATATAATGAAAAAAACCGGGGCCTCACAACCTATACTGATTTTAATATATTTAGTATTATTTAGTTTTTATTTTGAAATAATGGTAGTATATGTACTTGATGTTTAAGTGTCTCACCCCTACTAAGACAATAGATTGCCTCAGTGCTAGTTGAAAAGAAAAAAAGAAACGTATGACGAAGAAAGAAAAATGATTCAAGTTAATTGAACAAATAAATCTATCTGCAGTTCAAAACCGGTGCATGATAATTCTTAGTAATTTCACGGGTTATATATATAATCTCACATTGACAAAATGAAAGAAATAAGCATACTTCACAAAGATATGTATGTGGTCATGTGAGTTTATTAATACACGGATGCACCGATCCTACAATGGGGGCACGTGCCCCCATCAATTTTTTTCTTTTTTTTTTTTTTTCTAATACTTATTATTTAGTTTAAAAGTTTTACATTAATTAGTTAAGATAAATAAAGATTGTTTCGATATTTTTTTTATGTAACCTTTTTTTCTATTTATTATTTCTTAAAAGATATTAATGAAACTTTTTCTATTTATTATTTATTCTTAAAATATTTAATAACAAAACAAAGTGTTCCCCACTAATTATTTGATGTAGTTTACAATTGCATTAATTTTGTGCTCTCGTTGTAGAAATTTTCTGGATCCGTTCCTGAGTTTATATTAGAGTTTTGATTGATAAATGGAATGAATGAAATTTATAGCGAACACCAATCAAGGGAATGAATTTGTATATATTTCTTTATAAATAAATACACTTGGCACTTAGACATGTGGACTTGTATTCAAGGAAATAAATAGTAGTATACTATTTTGTTTTTTTATTTTCTAAATTAGTTTGTTTAATAAAAATAAATTTAATGAAATTATTCAAAGAAATAAAATTGAAGAGTTGTGAAATAGTGAGCACTATTTATGCACACGTCAAAAGATTTAAATAGATGCTCTATTTTTGCACACGTTAAATTGTAATAGCAATGCACTATATTTGCCCTTAGTAATTTCTAATAAGGTAAGAGATATAGATAAAACAAGTTTAATATGGGTTGTGGATTAAAAGAGATCGATGCAAATAATGTGTCTCTACGTACTTACCCCAAAATACTAGACTCACATAACCCAACCTCTTCTCCCACTGTCCTCTTCATATACTTTATGTTTCCATTCTTGAGCTTCGCTCCATGTCTTCCATAAAAATCTCAATTTCCGTAAATAAGAGCTCATGAAATTGAAATTGAAATTCATAAATAGTCACGCCTGCGTTGGCCTCTCCTTCAAACCCACTCTTCCCGACGGCGCCGCCGCAGATTTCTCCACCGTCATCCTCAACCTCGCCCTTAAATCCACCATTCTCAATCGGTGCGCCACCATCTCATCGATCCCCAAAACGATCGACTTTTACGCAACAAAAAGTTTCGTCAGAACTAATCCCCGATTCGGGAAATCAAGAATCGATTAGAAAGTATGGAGTCAGATTCAATTGAATGGAGAAATTTGATTTAGAATCTGAAAGAAATACAGAGTAGAATAACGTGATACAAAATTATTCCTGGAATTGACTCACGACTATCAGTTAGCAATAAATGATGATTAAACTTGAGATTATCATGAAATTCAACCAAATAATCTAATTCTAATACATAGACTAATTTCAATAAGCAGAAATCTAGAATCACGAAGAAATGAATGAATAAAAATGCGATAAATCAAGACAAATGAGTAATAAATCACTTTAAAAATCTCAACAACCAGATAAATTGCATTAAAAACTCTGTACAAACGTATTGCAGATAGGAAACAGATGAAAATTATTTGGCAAAACTTGTGAAATTCTTTTCGCGTTTTCGGAAATAAGGGAAAAATCATCAAATGAATCATCACCTGAGGAAGCTTGAGAAGATATTCCTCCTAATTGTTCCGATTGATTCACCACCAAATTCGGGGGCATGTACATACGCATCTATGTATCTATATACCAAATAAAAATGGAGTTTTGAGGATATTGGGTGATGGGTGGGGGTAGGTCTTGGTGGGTAATGGTGGAGAATTGGTGGAATCTATCGGAATTTACTGTTGGATTTGATGATAACAGCGATGGCGAAGAAGAATCATCTTCCACTTCTTCCCATCGAAATTGTTGCTTAAACCATAATTAAAATGATATTATGATATTATGTAATTGTGTAATGACAATCATGCTCTTTTCAGTTTTAAAATAAAGCGAAAATAATTATTAAATTGGAAAAATCCCAACCATCAAAAATTTAAGATTTGTGGCTATGATTAGTGCACATTGTCTCACTCTAATTATGTGGTCTCATTTGATCCTATTCCTATATATATGTAGTATAAAACATGTTGTATTAGTCGATGTCCCGTGCATGTTTACGAGAGCAACAATAAATAGAAAGTGGGTGTATACGGTCTACCACTAGGAGATCATGTGGTGCTGCCATTGTTAGAAGACCCTACTATTTATAGTGATCCCCTATTTATGCAAACGTCAAAAGATTCAAAATCAATGCTCTATTTTTGCACATGTTAAATTGTAATAGCAATGAACTATATTTGCACATCTTTCAAATAAACTCGCAAAAGGTTATGGGTTCTCACAGAAGGAAAATGAATTACTGCGATTGCGATTCAACTATATGTAGAGGTGTCTACAAAAACAAGAGGGAAATATCTTCAATTGTGAGGTACCTCGATGATGATCCGTAGACTAGATATGATTGATCTCAGTTTTTGTACAAGTTAAATTTATGCAACAACAATATATTTAGAGGATGAAATATAGTTTAATGGTACAACAATTTATGCTTCAACCTGATATACGAGTTTTTTTTCCAACTGAATAAAAGAGGTGGGATGAGAATTGATTTAGTAAATTAAATCAGATGTACCTGACCTAGGGACCCACGAAGCGAGGTGAAGTGTTGTCCACGAGGTGACCTGGCTCAGGATCCCAAAAAGCGAGATGAGGTACTTTGTTCGAGGGTACCTGAAACAGAACGCACGTTAGGCTAGCTGGGATGGCTCCCAGCTAAGGCCCTCCGATGCCTAAGTCAGAATCAGGTAGTTGAGGTACTTAGAAAGCTAAAGAGCGAGGTAATTTAGAATAATGACAAGTTACCTTTTACCTTGATTTTCGTGCCATATTTATAGTAATGCGGATCACTTGTACACGTGGCACCCGATCGACGGTGTGCAGCTCGCGGGCGACCCGACCCAGACTTTCGGGTCGGGTCAGGACCCATATAAAAAAGCCGCGGATCCTGGGGGCATATTGGTAATTTCCAGCGAGGCGAGGTCAATATGGTCATTTCGACCTAGGCGAGGTTATAATGGTAATTTCTACATCATTTACTCCCCGATTACTTTAGTAATTTATTGCTAAAGTGACTCGATCTGACCAGCCTTGAATTGGCGACACGGAATCTAAGCCCTTGAATTCGAAAAGACCCTTCCATCCTAGCCGTTGAATTTGAATAGCCTTTCGATCAAAACCGTTGATTTTCCCGCCCTTCCCTATATATATAAGATGGTCTTTCAAAACCTTGAGTTTTCACACTTTTTACCCCCGGATTTCTTCACGCTCAAGCTCGTGAACGACTTAGGATCTTGACTTTGTGCTCCTCCACTTCACTTGACTTAGAGGTAGGTTCTCTTTCTCTCTCTATTTTAAATTTCCTTAATCTTTTATGGCGACCCTTCCTCCTTCCACACGACCTTCCAGTTCGCGGTCGAACTCTGGTTCGTCCTCGAAATCGGGGTCGTCTGATTCCAGCTCGTCCTCGAGCTCTTCTACTTCTACTAGCGGGGCGACCCATATTCCCCCCTCTCAAGATAGGGTATCCCGCGAGGCCACCCCTTCGGACGACCTAGAACACGTCGCCCCTTGGGCTTTGCTTAGGTCCCGAGTCTCCGTTCATGATTTAGACACCATTAGAAAAAACTTCTTCACTCTCGCTTCGTACCGAATCATAATTCCTACTACTAGTGATAGGATAGATAAGCCTCTCCACCTCCGCTTAGCTTTTCACCTTGCTAGCCTCGAGGCGGGTCTTAGATTTCCTTTGGCTCGCCCCATTGCTGACATTCCAAAAGGGCTTGGTGTTTGCCCCTCTCAGCTCGTCCCAAATTCCTACCATCACATCGTAGGTTTTATCATCTTAATGAAACACTTGGCAAGGCCGCCTCGCTTCGCACTTTTGCGAACTCTATGCCATCAACTCTTCTACCACCACTACTAACTCCGGATTCTTTTACATCTCACCTCGAACTAACCGAAAATTTTTACATCGGGTTCCTTCCTCGGTGTGGCCTTGGAAAGATAGGTTCATATTCATTTGAGCCCCTATTGAAACTCCTTGGGACCTACCTTGATTGAAACCGAGTCGGCCTCGCCTTCGAGGCATGCCTCCTGTTTCTTGGGATGCCAACTTCATTTCTAGGTTGACCCAAAATTGGTATGAGGCTTGCGACCTCATTACCAAGATGTTCTATCCCTCGTCGACCTTAGCCCCGCTCCCGCCACGAAACTCTAACACTTGGTAATCTATTTCTCTTTATTTTTTTCAGTTCGCCTATCGTACTTTGATCAAGATATTTGTTTATTTGTGCGATATGGCGATCCGATCTCATGTACTTGACAAAGCCCATGCCAACAACAAAGAAACCCCCGCTTAGCTCGCAAGCGAGCTCGCGAAGATCTTCTTTGCCTCGGATTTACCATTAGGCAAAGCGGCAAGGCCTCGGGTAGCAAGTCAAGGGAGGAGAAAGGAAAGCGGTGGCGAAAGTTCCGCCAAAAAGACAAAACTCGCAAGGCTAGGAGCTCGCCGACTCATGGGTGCCTCCCCGGGATGCGAGCCACGATGAGATCGAGCCTACCGATGCAAATCTTCCTACGGTGGACCGAATGATGATGTGGCTGAACCGAAGCGAGTCTTATCTCCAAGCCAGCCGACTTGCGGCTCGTGAGAAGGCTTCCGACCTTATGCTTCGAGTTCGCGAGCTTTCCATGCCTCGCACCATTCCCAACTGGAACATTAGCTCATGGAGCTGGGTCCTTGAAACAAAGCCTGGGGATGATTCCTTTGAATTGTATCTATACTACCATCCCTACCGACCAGTTTGCCTTGATGACCACGAAATTTATGCGCCTCGAAGAGTTGGCGGCCATGAAATCATGTCGGTATGTGAATTCCTTTAAATTATCCAACTCTGCTGCTTCGTTCTTATTTTGCTTCGCTATCACTTACCTCGCTTTTGCTTTTTGCAGCTCTCTGCCCTGTTGCATCAAATAGCACTTTGCGGTGCCGATTAGAGGCATCGAACGAAGTGTACGTCAATCACCGAGCAAGGTCCACGCGAAGCTCGAATCGCCAAGCGGATAAGGCAAAAACCATCAAGGAGGCTTGAGCCGAGCTTCTCAAGGAAGTGGCCGATCGAAAACCCAGCCGCCGCCCCAAAGCGAGCTCAAAACTCGTGAGGAGCTTCATGCCAAGGAGGTGGCAGATTCTTTCGAGAAGGGTCATAAGCGAGGTCTCGAAGAATATCCCTCCTCTGAAGAGTATAAGGCTTCGCTAGCCTCATCTCGCCTCGCTGGAGTTCAATCTTTCCTTCAGTCCTCCTCTTGCGAGAAACTCATGGCCGAACGAGCCGTGGTGTACCTTTTCGACGGCTTTGAGAAATGCCGTGAGCAAGGGATTAAAAAGGGAGCCTTCAAGGCCGATTTCGACCCCGAAAAACTTGACCCATTTGAGAAGGATGAGACAAAGGCAGACGTTGTTGAAGGCGAAGGCGAGGTTGGCAGCTCGCGTGATGTAGAAATCATTGACGAGGTTGAGGAGGTCGATGAGTTCACCGAGCTCGTTAAACCTCTTTTATATGTTGCATGCACTTTACTTTCGCTTTTTTTTTTTGTACTTTTATTCTTCAAGCATCCCTTGGGTCCTAAAGCTTCTTCGTGAGGCTAAGCCCCATGGCAAGCCTGGAGTCCCGGGCGAGCCTAGGTTCCGCTTAAGACCATTGTAGCTTGGCCAACCTAAAAGGGAGCTTATGGGTTAGATCCTTCGTGGGATCGTCTTGGGCTGCTAGCCTTTTAGGGGGCTTAACTTATGAGCCTAGGTCCCATTGTTGGGACCATTGTGAGCCTTGCCAGCCTAAAAGGGAGCTTATGGCCTAGATCCTTCATGGGATCGTCTTGGGCCTGCTAGCCTTTTAGGGGGCTTAACTTGCGAGCCTAGGTCCCATTGTTGGGACAATTGTGGGCCTTGCCGATATAAAAGGGAGCTTATGGCCTAGATTCTTCGTGGGATCGTCTTGGCCCGCTAGCCTTTTAGGGGGCTTAACTTGCGAGCCCAGGTCCCATTGTTGGGACCATTGTGGGCTTGCCACCCTAAAAGGGAGCTTATGGCCTAGATCCTTCGTGGGATCGTCTTGGGCCCTGCTAGCCTTTTAGGGGGCTTAACTTTGCGAGCCCAGGTCCCATTGTTGGGACCATTGTGGGCCTTGCCGGCCAAAAACGGAGCTTATGGCCTAGATCCTTCGTGGGATCGTCTTGGGCTCGCTAGCCTTTTAGGGGCTTAACTTTGCGAGCCCAGGTCCCATTGTTGGGACCATTGTGGGCCTTGCCACCAAAAGGGAGCTTACGGCCTAGATCTTTCGTGGGATCGTCTTGGGCCTGCTAGCCTTTTAGGGGGCTTAACTTGCGAGCCCAGTCCCATTGTTGGGACCATTGTGGGCCTCACACCAAAAAGGGAGCTTATGGCCTAGATCCTTCGTGGGATCGTCTTGGGCCTACTAGCCATTTAGAGGGCTTAACTTGCGAGCCCAGGTCCCATTGTTGGGACCATTGTGGCCCCCGCCACCCTAAAAGGAGCTTATGGCCTAGATCCTTCGTGGGATCGTCTTGGGCCTGCTAGCCTTTTAGGGGGCTTATCTTGAGTGGTTCGCTTACGACCCTGAAATACTAAGCAGATTTGTGTAAAAAGACAAACATTGCAAGTGAAATTTCGCCTTTTTTCATTGATGAGAGCTTTTAACATAAGTCTTCAATGCTTCCAAAATTAAGTAAAGTACATGAAATAGATTAGTTATGTAACATCAAGTATAGAACTTCCTTAAGTTATGAATGTTCCAAGGCTCGGGAGCTCCTTTTCTTGCAAGCTTTCTAGTTTGTATGTTCCCTCTTGATGCTTCAATTACCTTAAAAGGTCTTTCCCAATTTGCCCTTGCCTTCCCCACATGTTTGGAAACTTCCACCTTTTTGAGCACTAGATCCCCTACTTGAAAGCTTCGCTCCTCCCGAACCCTTTTTGTTGTATACATTTTTCATCCTTCCTTAGCCGCTTGGATCTCGAATAAACGCTTTATCCCGCTTTTCTTCAATGAGCTCGAGCTCGAGTTCTCTAGCCTCCCTATTCTTTGTCGGGCTCATCTTGAGCGACCGAAGCAAAGTTTTTCCAATTTCTATCGGCACGATCACTTCGACCCATACATTAAACGAAAGGTGTCTCACCCGTCAAGTTCGTGGGGTCATTCGATATGCCTAAAGGACTCTAGGTAGCTCGTCCACCCAATACGACTTCCCTTCATCTAGCCTCGTTTTTAAGTGTTGTAGAATAATTCTATTTGCGACTGAGTTCCGCCCATTTGCTTGAGGGTTCCCCACCGTGTAAAATTTTGTTTGACTTTATATTCTTCACACCATTCCCTAACCTTCTCTTTCCTTAAAATTGAGTGCCATTATCCGATATTAAGACTGGGTGCCCCATACCTACATGCAATGTTTTTCCACAAAAATTCATGACTTCGGTTTCGTTATTATCTTAGCCTAACGCGCGGCCTCGATCCACTTAGAAAAGTACTCCACGCCACGATGGTAAATTTCTTCTAAGCTCTAGCCATCGAGAATGGACCCAAGATATTGATTCCCCATTGATCAAAAGAGCAAGCAATGGGGATCATTTCCAATGGGTTGGGTCGATGAGTTAGGTTCGCGTGGAACCGACACTTCGCACACTTCTTAACAAACTCCATTGCATCCTTTGCTAAAGTTGGCCAAAAGTAACCTTGCCGGATCACCTTCAGGCGAGCGCCTTACCTCCCGAGTGGTTACCACAGTTTGCCTTCATGAATTTCCTCATCACATAAATCACCCTCTCCGGTCCGAGGCACTTTAGCAAATGGTCCTCCCATCGACCTTTTGTACATCTCATTGTCCATCATTGGAAACCGAGATGCTCTAACTTAGACCCTTCTAGCTTTTATCGGATCCAACGGTAAAGTTCCCTTTTCTAGAAATTTTTCAAGTCTTCCATCCAATCAATGGGGTGTCGATTGGACAAACTAGCGCCTCGCTTGGATACTACTCGATGGGACCTTCCTCCACTAGCGAGTCATTTGCGCCGCCACCAACACAATCACTTTCCTCGAGCTATTCCACTTCATCGCACTTGCGAAGCAAGCCTAGAGCATCGGCTCGCTCATTTTCATTTCTTGGGATCTGCTGTAGTTGAAAAAATTCGAACTTTTCCATCAACTGCTTCGCTTTCTCCAAATAATTAGCCATGGATCGATCCTTGGCTTCAAACGAACCTTCAACTTGCATTGCCACCAACTGGGAGTCAGTGTAGGCTATCAACCTCTTCGCATTACACTTCTGCGCCATTTTTAAACCTGCCAAAAGAGCTTCGTATTCAGCCTCATTGTTTGTCACCTCGAACTCGAGGCGAAGTGCCACTTGAACCTCGAAAGAATTAGGCTTCTGCAACAAGATCCCGGCTCCGCCTCCAGTAGCCACCGCCGACCCATCCACATGCAGTAGCCACGTCACTTCCTCTTTTTGAACTTCAATTTCCGATCCACTTGCTTCATTAACGAAGTCGGCCAGGACTTGAGCCTTCACCGCCGTTTTACTTTGATACTTAATGTCAAATTCCCCAATTCCACGAACCATTTCACTAAGCGACTGATAGCTCCAGTTTTTCTAACACTTGTCTCAATGGTGATTTGTGAGGAGAATAACGATGAGATTGGAAATAATGTCTCAACTTCCTAGCTAATACTACCAAGGCTAGAGCTAGCTTTTCGGTCTCTAGATACCTCTCTTCGGCTCCCTGTAACAACTTTCTCACGTAGTAAACTGGGCGATGAAATCCCTCTTCGTCTCGTACCAACACCGAGCTCACGGCTCGCTTCGAAATAGCTAGGTATAAAAATAGAGCCTCTCCTTTTTTAGGTTTTGATAGTAAAGGTGGAGACATAAGGTACCCTTTCAGATCTTCAAACGCCTTCTCACATTCCTCCGTCCATTGGAAATTCTTCATGTTCCTCAAAGTGTTGAAAAAAGGAAGGTTGCGATCAGCTGACCTCGAAATGAACCTGTTCAACGAGGCAATTTTTCCCGTGAGCTGCTGTACTTCATTGATCGTTCTAGGTGAACTCATTTCCATTATAGCTTTTATCTTCTCTGGGTTCGCTTCGATCCCCCTCTCATGCACCATGAAGCCCAAAAATTTTCACCTCGCACTCCGAAGGTGCACTTCGTCGGATTCAATTTCATACCATAGGCTCGCATTATTCTGAATGCCTCCCTCAAATGCTCAAGGTGATCCTCTTTCTTTACACTTTTCACCAACATGTCATCAACATACACCTCCATTGATTTGCCAATTTTCTCTCTAAACATGAGGTTGACTAACCTCTGATAAGTAGCTCCCGCGTTCTTTAGCCCAAACGGCATTACCATGTAACAATAAACTCCGTTTTCCGTCAAAAAACGAGGTCTTATCCCTCGTCTTTTTCTGCCATAAAAATTTGGTGATATCCTTGGTAGGCATCCATCATGCTAAGCAAGGCACATCTGCCGTGGAGTCCACCAAGAGGTCGACGCGAGGTAGGGGGTAGGGATCCTTGGGGCATGCCTTATTCAGATCCGTGAAGTTCTGTGCACATCCTCCATTTGTTGTTAGCCTTGGGCACTACAACTACATTTGATAACCCTCGGTGAATTCAATTTCCACAACATATCCCACTTCCAATAATTTGTTCACCTCGTTTTCTATAATTTTGTTTCTTTCGCCTAAAGCTTCGCTTTTTTCGCTTCATCGCCTCGCTTAACGGATCCACGTTCGGTCGGTGAACCATCACCTTAGGATCTATGCCTTTGAAATCGAAGGTTTCCAAGCAAAATGTCCACATTCTCCCTAAGAAATTAAATCATCAACACTTCTAGCTTCTCGAGTCCATTTGCGACCCTATCTTATCCAAGTCGCCTGGATCGAGCTCAATCACTTTATACCGCTCCGTTGGCTCAACCTATATTCCACCATTGTCCTAGCTTTTTTAACCTTCTCCTTTTTTTTACTCAACCCAACTTCTTCTTCGTGTTATTTGCTTTATAGTTCTCACTTCTCTCCCTTCCCTCTTCTGTTTTAAGGAAACGTTATAGCACTCTCTTGTCGTCTTCTGATCACCTCGTACTTCGTCTATCCCTCCTGCCGTAGGGAACTTCATCTTCAAATGATAAGTGGACACCACAACTTGAAATTGATTCAGTCCGGGTCGCCCCATGATCACATTATAAGCAAATGGAGCGTCTACTACCAGGTACTTGATCATGATTGTCTTCCGCACGGCGCTTCGCCCAAGCAAGGGGGAGATCAATGGTTCCTAGGGTAACCACTTCGCTTTCTCCAAACCCCATCGGAGTGTCAACCGGACGTAAGCGATTACATCTAGTTCCATTTTCCTCAACACATGCATAAATAATATATCCGCCGAGCTCCCATTGTCCACCAAGACTTTTTGTACAATGAACTTGGCGATATCCATCGTGATTAACATCGGGTCGTTTTGGCCTCGCCTCGATCCCGCGAGGTCACGAGCATCAAACGTAATAGAGCTAGAGGTTTGGATGCCCATGACCGTTTCCTCTTAGAATCATGGGTGAGGTTACGCGCATGCTTCCTTCTCGCACTCGTGAATCACCTCCACTAGACCTCCCGATATCATGTGTATAACTCCCCACGAGGCAAGTTATCTTCTTCCCGATTTTGCCCAGGCCTAGAGCGTTCCTCGGGCGTTCTTGCCTATGTCCAGCCTCATGGCGACCTCGCGAACCGGTGATCTTCGCCAGGGTCCCGGTTAGGTCCTCCACCTCGTTTCTTCCTTCAAAACAAAATTTTGTAAGTAACCTTGCTTCTTTGGATGAGCCTTTCAATCTCATCTCGCAATTGAATGCGATCCTCGGTATCGTGGCCATGGTCCTTGTGGAAGTCGCGACAATATTTATCCATGTTTCTTCGACCGAGGTCGTCTTCATCTTTTTGGCCACCTTAGCCTGTCGGCCGCTCTATGGCCATTAGGGCGTGACTGGGGCGCATTCAACAGTATATCTGTTGTGCCTCATTGTCTAGGGCGATCTTGATCCGGACCTCGGCCAGCCTCTCTCGGCCCTAAACCGAAGCCTCTCTCGGCCCTAAACCGAAGCCTATCTCTAAGATCCCTCCCCGTCGCGTGGAGCCCGAGCCACTTGGGACCACTCCGGTCTTTCGGGGCATTCATCTCTTCCTCCCCGTATGTACTTTTGGGTCACTTCCATTAATCGCTCCTTATCGATAGGCGGTTCGCGAGCGAGCGCCGATGCTAATGGTCCTTTTGCAATCCAAGGATAAGGATATTAGTTATCATATCGATTCACATATCTTGTACCTCTAATGCTTCATCATTGAACCGATTTATGAATTCCCGAGCGACTCTTTCACCCCTCGCCTTATAGTGAACAAATGCGAAATCGACCTTGAGCTCGCTTTTAGCTTGCGAATCGGTATAAGAACTTCCGAGCTAGTTATTCGTAAGAAACCACAGTTCCCTTAGGTAATCCCATGAACCATTCTTGCGCCTTTCCCGTCAGCGTGGTAATAAATATTCTAGCATTCATGGCATCAGATTGCCCATACAGTTGCATCACGTGGTCGAAAGCGGTGAGATGTTCCTGAGGGTCCCTATTCCCATCATATTTCGGGAGATCAAGAAGCTTGAAGTTCGGCGTGACCACCTCGGCTAGGATCTCAGGAGAAAATGGAGATCCCCTTTTCTACAAAGCGGATGTTACAGCTCCCCTCCTCTTCAAGTCATCTAGCTGTCGAGTAACGTGCTCAATTTGCTCACTCAGTTCATCTATGTCCCGTGGCTTATTGACTGGTTCACCAGCGACCTCCACTGGTCGCCTCACTTGTGGCCTGACGGCTTGGCTGGCCACCTCTTGCAAGTCGTCTGGTGCTTCGTTTTGCTTTTCCCCATTTCCCCCTTCTAATGGGAGGTCTTGGGGAAGTGCCTCCATAACCTTCTTGCCCTTTCTTTCCCTATCCTCCAACATTTTTTCCACCATTTTCCCAAAGTCACTAGCTTTCATGTGAATCATCTGCTCCTCCTCCCGAACCAAAGAGGTTCCCGCGAAGTGAAGTGGGCGAATTGGTGATGTTCCTCGAGGAGGGTCCTCCACGACCCCCTGAGGTGTCTTGGATGCATGCAAAGGTGTTTCTAATGTCTTCCCTGGCGTTTCCTCCATCTTTAGCTAGACCTCTTTCCCACAGACGGCGCCAACTGATTTAGGAAAGTAAATCAGATGTACCTGACCTAGGGACCCACGAAGCGAGGTGAAGTATTGTCCACGAGGTGACCTAGCTCATGATCCCAAAAAGCGAGGTGAGGTACTTTGTTCGAGGGTACCTGAAACAGAACACACGTTAGGCTAGCCGGGATGGCTCCCAGCTAAGGTCCTCCGATGCCTAAGTCAGAATCAGGTAGTTGAGGTACTTAGAAAGCTAAAGAGCGAGGTAATTTAGAATAATGACAAGTTACCTTTTACCTTGATTTTCGTACATATTTATAAATCTTGTTCACCGTGCAATGCGGATCACCGACACGTGGCGCCCGACGGTGTGCGGCTCATGGGCGACCCGACCCGGACTTTGGTCGGGTTGGGACCCATATAAAAAGCCGCGGATCCTGGGGACATATTGGTAGTTTCAGCGAGACGAGGTCAATATGGTCAATATTGGTAATCAAGAACAAAAATCCTCGGTGGGTGGGTGCCTCGTGGTGCGAGTGTGTGGTTTTACGCACGAAAAATGATTTCATGGAAATCAATGCATGAAGTGCATATGACTTTGTCTCGTTGTTTGTATACTGATTTTCATTAACCATTATATTAGATTGGTCTTTAATCAGTCAAGCATTATTATTATCTTATTAAATTTACTTCCACTTTCAATCGGATAAGGCCGTAGCCAATATCTCACTTCACTTGGATAGGGTCATAGCCGATATCCCACTTGGATAAGGCCGTAGCCAATATTCAACTTCACTTGGATAGGGCCGTAGCCATTATCTCACTTAATTCGGATAAGGCCGTAGCCAATATCCCACTTCACTTGGATAGAGTCGTAGCCGGTATCCCACTTAATTTGGATAAGGCCGTAGCCAATATTCCAATTCACTTGGATAGGCCGTAGCCGATATCCCACTTTAAATTTTTACTTTACTTTTCACTTTCATTCTCATTTTCACTCCCACTTATCATTTCACTTCACATTCCACTTCACATTTCACGTTAAATTTCACTTCACTTCACATTTCACTCCAAATTTCACTTCACTTCACATTTCACTTCCACTTTAAGTTTCACTTAATTCTTCATTTCAAGATTTCTCTTCCAATCTTTTGTTTTGCTCGTTCGAAAAAATTGATAAAATCAGTTAGCAAGTCCGAGTGATCTCTCAATGCATCAAATTGATTCAGCTCGTCAAGCGATTGTTTCGATCCATAACGCCCGAGTAAATATGGCGACGTCGGTGGAGAGGATTTCAAGAAGGAGAGACTTGCGGTGGGAGGGATCACACCGCAGCCTAATGGTTGTTCCTTGTGGGGAAAGTACAAGTCGCCGATGCGAGGCAATCTCTCCGTGATGCTTTCCTTCACTTCGCCGCCTATTGTACCACAAGCCGATTTCGCCATCTCCAAAATTTCGTTGCTCACTCTCGCTCCGAGTTGAGGGTTTTGGTCGTATAAATTGAGAACATTGCTCACTCTCTTCCGAATCCTCTCTCTCGTGAGCTTTACGGTGATGCGGAGGCCCTTCCAATCTTGGCGGTTTCTTGGCAATGTCCTCACCAATTTTCTTAGGTGAGAGATCGAGGGACCGATCATCGGTGTGAGGAGTGGCGGGCGCCAACCTCACCGCCTGATGGACGCGGACGAGACGTCGATGACCTGGCCGGGATTGAACCGGTGGCATTGTGGGCTCTAGCTAGGGTTTGGAGAATATGAGAGAAGTAAAAAAAGGAGGATGAACTTAATTAATTTTCATCACCTAATTAATTAGGGGCCTAACGACACCGGTTATAAAACCGGTGTCTAAAGATCCGTGATAAAATAAAGACACGGTGTTATAACCAGGTGTCAAAATTCTAGTGTCTAATCTAAAATAATTTATATAAATAGACACCGGTTTAAAAATCTGATGCCAAAACCCGTGTCTATTTGGGAAATATGTTTACAATAGACACCGGTTCTAGGAAACCGCTATTGTTTATCAAACGACAACACTAATTAGACACCGGCTTCTTACAAAACCGGTGTTAAAATGGAAAAGACACCAAGAAAGTCAAATAACCGGTGTCTCTTTGGTGGTATCTATCGCCAGTTTTCTTGTAGTGAATAGTGAGCACTATTTATGCACACGTCAAAAGATTTAAATAGATGCTCTATTTTTGCACACGTTAAATTGTAATAGCAATGCACTATATTTGCCCTTGGTAATTTCTAATAAGGTAAGAAATATAGATAAAACAAGTTTAATATGGGTTGTGGATTAAAAGAGATCGATGCAAATGATGTGTCTCTACGTACTTACCTCAAGATACTAGACTCACATAACCCAACCTCTATTATTTACACTTCCCTTACAAATCAAATGACATACATCTTTTTTTCATGCATATAATTATGACACAATTATACACAATAAGTAAGTATTACTATAATTCGAATGTCTGATGCTTTTTCCCTAAAAAGCAAAATTACATAAATCCAAATATGACTGGCTTTTATCGCACAATCCAAACCTATTAAGAAACTAATTTAAACCCAATATCTAAAATCTTGTTCCTTTCAACGACGTAATTAATAACATGCAAATCTGAATTCAAAATATAGGTTAATCCTATTTCCTCAGTGATATCTATATAAATGAGCCTCTCCGATCCCCAAGTCATTATTTTAGAGCCCTCATTTATTCAACATTTTTCGGAGACATACACATCTAAATAGCGTCTCACTCACAGATGATAAATTTTGAAGTGCTTTTAATTTGATTTCCAATCTTAAAAGAGATTCTCCTCCCCCCTCCCCTTCCCGAGTGCATGTATTCTGATTTCTCTTGATTTTCTAATTGGAAAGAAAAAAGGTAGAGAGACAACTAACAATGAGAAAGTATTTGAAACTTCAAATGATGAATTACATATGTACTCCAGTATAACTTCTTTTTTGTGATCTGATTGCTTCATAAATATTTATATATGTATTTGAAATTGTTTCACTAACATAGATATGTTTTGTTTCACAACTAAAACCAACACCACGCATGGCAGAATCATCAAGCAAAAGAAAGCGTAGAGCTGAAGGAAATGAGGAATTATTTTTTAGACTTTTCAAGTTTCCAGAGTTTGGTGTATAATATCACCTAGAAACCAATGATGTATACCTCCAAAAAAGACGTCTTTGTTGAAATAGTATTGTTCCATGTGTCTTATCTAGAGCTTTCAAATGGGTTGGACCAGGGCGAAATTACGTATCTGCTATTTTTGAGGTCCAAACCCGACCCAACCCATGAAAATACACATGAAAGTTGGCTCGATATTTTGGGTAAAATGGGCTGGGCCAAATAGCAGGTCTGGTCCCTTTTCAGCATCTAAAATCAAAGGTCAGCCCGACATATTTATCGGACTGGTCGGACCTTGCCCATTTGACACCTTTAGTCTTATCTAACACTAGGCAATATATATATATATATACATATGTAGTACAAAACATGTTGAATTAGTCGATGTCGCATGCATGTTTACGAGAGCAACAATAAATGGAAAGTGGGTGTATACGGTCTACCATTAGGAGATCATGTGGTGCTGCCATTGTTAGAAGACCCTACTATTTATAGTGATCCCCTATTTATGCAAACGTCAAAAGATTCAAAATCAATTCTCTATTTTTGCACATGTTAAATTGTAATAGCAATGCACTATATTTGCACATCTATCAAATAAACTCGCAAAAGGTTATGGGTTCTCACAGAAGGAAAATGAATTACTGCGATAGTACCTCGATGATGATCCGTAGACTAGATATGATTGATCTCAGTTTTTGTACAAGTTAAATTTTATGCAACAACAATATATTTAGAGGATGAAATATAGTTTAATGGTACAACAATTTATGCTTCAACCTGATATACGAGTTTTTTTCAACTGAATAAAAAGTAACTCTCACTACTATTGATCATTGCATGTAGTGGTCACGAATAAATATTATTGTAATTATAATTATTACAAATGATGACGCCCGAGGCATTTGGAAGAAATTAATCCACGCCATCATCCAAAGACACATTCGAGTGGGGGCCTACAGTGCGGCGATCGGTGCCCGGTGACACACATGAATTAGGCTCGCCCACTACCGAGCCCAACCACAAAGATGATGCGAGCCCCGACCCCCGAGCCCAAATTTCCAAGGAAATGCATGCGCGACAGATTCATAAAAATAACCATTTGCCCATGCTTAGTGCTTTATTGGTATTTAAACTAACACGTGTCGAGAAAGTTATTAAGAGGAGTCACCAAGTGGCAAGATTTGGGTGACATGCAAGATTAGAAAAGGACACATGTCCCTTTCAAATTATTTTTGATTAGTGTCGATTAGTGCAAAGATGATCATTGAAAAAATCACATACGAAAGGGGTATAAAAGGCCTCAATTAAGGAAAAAGGGAAGGAGAGGGAAAAATATAAAAAATCACAAGAAACCTTGTTATTATCACAAGACCGACCCCGATAGTTTGGCTCGGCATTGTATCACAAAAAGGCAGAATTAGCCATAAATAAACACACGTTATGCACGCTTGTATTTCCACGTGTTAAATTTATTACATATTTTGCTTGTTGACCAAAACGCACGTCAACAAATTGGCGCTAGAAGGAGGGCCCGTATTGGTCCAGTCAGAATTCCAGGCTAACACAAGTTAAGCGAAAACCAGGTAAATTTCAACGTTCATACTTTTCGTAATAGACAAAATGAGTCAACAATCGAGAAATGCTCGTTTGACTGAAGAGCAACACTTTAACAACCAAACTGGCCAGACCACTAATGGTCAACATATGCCCCAGACAGAAGCAGGGAGCACCACTTTATTTCCTTTCGCTCAACTAATTGCTAACCCAACTTTCGTACAGCAAATGAACCAACTCATATCACAAACTCTCGCCACCACCAACTCTCAAGTACCTCCTCCACTTCTTGTAAATACTAACCCACTCAATCCACAACTAAATGTTAATATCAATCCTCAAGTTCCCGGGCTTCCTCATAATGAAGCCCAAGAAGCCAGTTCAGGTAATGAACAGCGTGTCCGTCGTGATAGAAGGCGGCCGCGAGAAGATGAGGAGGGGCAAAGTCGTGTAGCGGAGTCACTACCGGAGCCAACACGACATCGCCATGCCCACTCGGTGTTCGCCGGACGACTGGGAGTTGATCCTTTACGCCCGACTCGATCAATAAGTTCCCGACTCCGGTTTCTGGATGAGCGAGAACCGCTTAGGGTCAACCAGACTCAAGGCCCTAGCCTATGGCAGGAACGGGATGTAGAGATTCAGCGCCTTTGCCGTCGTTTGAATGAATTGGAGGGCGGTCCAGAAGGCGAACTGTCTCGGAGGCCGCCCCAAGCAATGAGTCAACCAGCTGTTATATCGCCGTTTTCCCCTGGTATCCTGGCAACCCCGTTACCGCCAAAGTTGAAAATCCCCCAGGTCGGTCTCTACAATGGGGAAACCGACCCGACCACTCACGTCCACAAGTACTTAGCATGGATGGAAATCGCACAAACCCTAGTGATGCCATCCTCTGCAGGGCTTTCCCATTGACACTGGGCGACCGAGCCCACCGTTGGTTTAGGACCCTACCACAGGGGTCCATTCGGGCATGGAGGGATTTGGCCTCCTCCTTTACGACACATTTCTTGACTTCCAAGGTCCGAGCCGCACCTAAGGACTCCCTTGTGAACATCAAACAAGGGAAGGACGAGCCCCTGAAAAGCTATATCTCTCGGTTCAATAAGCAAGTTCGCGAGATGGAATCGGTGTCGGATGATGCCATTTTAATTGCGCAGCCATGGGCCTGGCCTTGCCCCTCAAACTTGGTTTAACTACTCTATCCATGAATCGGGGCGACCGCACTCAAGAATTTCCGGTCCGCGTGGAACGCCATATTTGCACGTAAGAAGCCATGGCAAGTCACCGCCCGAGTACACGGCCAGTGGGGCGTGAAAAGGACGGAAGGAAGGAATCAAGCAATGGGGTCGGGTCGGGATTTAGACCATTCTCGGAAAACCCGACCACCGGATTTAGGACTCGCCAGAAGCACGAGCCGAAGTTGCCGCTACCGTTGAGGAGTACTTTGACCCACACTCCATCGGCCCATATGGAATGAAGTGTGGTCCGAATTTGTTACCTCCGCTCGGCCTTTGAAGGTTGAGCCGCGAGTTAGATTCACGCCGATCATCGTGCCTATCATAAATCGATAGGTCACGATACCGATGAGTGTCGAGATCTAATCGGGAAATTATGCGTATTGTTCGGCAGGCGGTCTCAAAAGATACGTTCATGAACTATCGCCCCGCCGCACCGCTCAAGGTGTCAACCCGGAGCGCATAACAAATCCAGCTCTCCTGCCGCCACCGGCCGAAAATCGTGGTAGGGAGATCCTCATGATGTCGAGCGAAATCGAATCAACACTAACACAGCCAAGGATAGCCGCTCTAACGGGAAAAGAAAGGTTGATGTTAGACAGGCCACCCACGCCGAAAGGCAAGTTCGGGTGGCGAAAATCAGGAAGGCCAACCCACCGCCGCTTTGAGTTCTGGACGTGGATGCCGACCAGGTGGTCCACCCTCATTTCGACCCCTGGTCATTACCGCACCGATTTTGGGTATTCGGTTCATAGAATTTTGATCGACTCGAAGCTACTCATCGGTCATTTATCGAGCTTTTCGAAGATTGAATGTGGACGATAGTTATATCCGTCCATGCAACGACAACATTCCGGGGTTTGGAGGAAGAAGAATAATTCCGCTCGGGAAGTTGACTTGCCCATTCAAATGGGACAAGGGTCGCATAAACGAACCGTCATGACAACATTCAAAATAATCAACGCCGATTCGGAGTACATCGCCATTATTGGAAGGCCGTTGCTTTATCATATAAAAGCGGCCATTTCAATATATCATTTTTTCATAAAATTCCCAACACCGATGGCGAGGCCTTACATAAGGGAAATCGGAGGGAATCACAAGAATGCTCTCTCAAACTCCGACCGGTGGAGATTAATGTGATGGAATGAGGAGAAACCGGTGGGACCACGCAAGGCGATCCCAGGACAAAAAGAGGAGCCCGAGCGGGAGGTGGTGATTATTCAGAGGATAATCCAGGTGTGTCGACCGGGAAGGAACCGATGATGGAAGAACAAGGAAGGAGGATAGAGCCGAGAGATGTACTTGCGATAACGAAAGGCGAACCGGTAGCCAAGAATGAGCGCCGCCATCAAGACAAATTGCCCCCGCAGAGAAAGGAAGCGGCGAGCAAGAAAAGAAAACGGCGAGAACCAATGGAGCAGTTGATACGATCACGCGTCGGAAGGCCAAGCGAGGGGCGCCATTTACGTATTGGCCATGACCTCCCAAAACCATATCGAACCGAATTGATTGAGTTTTGGGAAATAATCTCGACGTCTTTGCTTGGACTCATGCGGACATGCCCGAATTGACCCAAGCATGCATGCCACCGCCTTAATATTGATCTAACGTCCGCCCATGATTATCCGAAAAGGCGCAAACTCGGCCCCCGATAGGCAAGTTGCACTCGAGGCCGAGGTTAACAAGTTGATAGATAATCAATTTATCGGGAAGCCCTCTATCCCCGATGGGTGGCCAATCCTATTCTGGTCAAGAAAAGCAATGGCCAATGGTGCCTGTTGCGTGGATTTCACCGACCTAAATAAGGCATGCCCTAAGGATAGTTATCCATTACCGAACATTGATTATATGGTAGATGCCACCGCGGACACGAATTGATGAGTTTCATGGATGCATACTCGGGTTACAACCAAATACGAATGCACCCGGATGACGAAGAAAATACATCATTCTTCTCTGCTCGTGGAATTTCCTGTTAAAGATGATGCCCTTCAGGTTGAAGAACGCTGGTGCGACCTACCAAAGGTTAGTAAATAAGATGTTTGAGAAAATGATAGGTCGTACTATGGAAGTGTATGTAGATGACATGTTGGTGAAATCATTGTATATATCTGATCATCTCAACGATCTTAATAAAATGTTTGCTGTTTTGAGAGAGTACAAGATGATGTTAAACCCGAGAAAATGTACGTTTGGGGTTGGCTCGGGTAAATTCTTGGGGTATATGGTCAGCCAAAGGGGAATCGAAGCTAACCCAGACAAAATAAAAGCCATCATCGATCTTGAACCCCCAAATTCTGTAAAAAGGATACAAAGTCTGACAGGCCGATTGGCCGCCCTTAACCGATTCGTTTCACGATCCACAGATAAGTGTAAACCTTTCTTTGAAATCATAAAAAAGACCAAAAATTTTGAGTGGACCGAGCAAGCACAGGCTGCCTTTGAATCCCTCAAACACCACCTCTCTTCAATTCCTATATTGCAAAAACCTACCCAAGGGGAGAACTTATATTTGTACTTGGCAGTATCCGAATACGCCGTCAGCTCGGTGTTAGTCAGGCTAGATAATTCTATTCAACATCCGGTCTATTACACCAGTCAAGCGTTACATGACGCCGAGCTCCGCTATCCGCCAATGGAAAAGTTGGCTTATTCATTAATCACTGCGGCGCGGAAACTCCGTCCATATTTTCTAGAGCACAAGATTATAGTCTTGACGAACTACCCACTAAAGCAGTATTACACCGACCCGACACTTCCGGCCTGGATGATCAAGTGGGCCGCCGAGCTCGATCGATTTGATATTCTATATGAACCGCGACAAGAATAAAAGGTCAGGCTTTAGCCGACTTTGTGGGCAATTCACACCTTCCATACAATTGGAAGTTATAGAAGACCAAGAATGGAAGTTGTTCGTTGATGGCTCCTCCATCGCAGCCGAGCAGGGGCGGAATCATGATAATTGATGCAAACCAGAGATGCTCGCTTCGCCCGTGCGATTCCAGTTCCCAACGAACAACAACGGCTGAATATGAGGCACTTCTGGCGGGCCTAGATATGGCAGCTTCTATGGGCCTAAAACGACTGCTAGTACATAGTGATTCTCAGCTGGTCGTTCATCAAATCAACGGTGAGTACGAAGCAAAAGAGCAAAAAATCGCACAGTATTTGGACTTAGTCAAGAAGAAATTGTTACACTTTGAGACAAAAGTCTTACATGTGCCCCGAGCCGAGAACATGCAAGCAGATGCCTTAGCTCGGCTCTGTTCGGTTCCAGCCAGTGGACGGATGCTATTGCAGGCGTCCATCACACACAACTGTCCGCCCCGTCACTTGGTGCAAAGAAGATACATGCAACCGAAGCCACCGAACAGACATGGATGACCCCGATCATTCAGTATTTGGAAAAAGGAGTTCAACCTGAAAACAAGGCCGAGGCCAGAACACTACGAACCCAAGCGGCTCATTTCACAATAGTGGACGGCGTCCTATACGAACGAGGATACTGTTCCACTTCTTCGGTGCTTGTCCGAGATAGATGCGGATTACGCGCGCAAGAGGTTCATGAGAGAATATGCGGAAACCACGTCGGGGCCGACACTAGCTTATAAATTAGTACGGCAAGGATACTACTGGCCATCCCTATAAAAGGACGCAACCGACCTCGTCAAAAGATGCGAGAGGTGCAAAGATTCGCGCCACAGTCGGGTATCATCCCGAGCAACTTACCTCCGTATTTAGCCCTTGGCCGTTTGCCAAATGGGGAATGGACCTTATCGGACCACTCCCCACGGGCAAAGGAGGCGTTAAGTATGCCATTGTGGCGGTGGATTATTTCACAAAATGGGCCGAGGCGGGCCTCCGCGAAAATAAATGAGGAAAAGATTGTGAGTTTTGTATGGAAGTCCATTATTTGTAGATTTGGGATACCACATTCGATTGTTACTGAGCACAATGGGAAACAATTCGATAACCGGAGGTTTCAAATTTTGTGAAGGTTTCCACATCAAAACCACTTCTCGACTCCATACCATCCCCGGTCGAATGGACAAGTTGAGGCCGTTAATAAAATACTCAAGTATACCTTGAAGGCGAGATTGGAGGAGTCTAAAGGTAATTGGTCAAGGAATTACCCGGTAATCGTGGTCATACGAACCACGATCGAAAGCCCACGGAGAAACACCTTTTTCTTTGCCTTATGGAACCGAGGCGGTGATTCCTGTTGAGATTGGAGCCCCTACCTTGAATTGCAAATTTTTCTCAAAGACGGCAATGAGGTTGCGCTCCGAGCCGAGCTAGATCCGCTCAAGAAAAAAAGGTGCGATCCGAGATGAAAAACGCCGTGTATAAACAAAGGAGTGAGAGGTACTACAATTTGAAAGTAAAGGAAAGGAGATTTGTGTCGGTGATCTTGTGTTGAAAAAGATAACGGGTGTTGAACCCACCCATTGAAGCCAACCTTGGAGGGCCCATTCGGGTCAAGAACGCCTTATCGGTGGGCGACCGGCTAGAATATTTGAGTGGAGAAAAATTTATGCATCCATGGAATGTAGCATACCTGAAAAGGTACTATCAATAAAGATCTCGGTTTGCGATCCAGATAGGATTCCAGGGAATTATCCTTTCATCTGATATTCTGTGAGCTCTCTAAAGGGGGACAAAACTTTTACTCACCTCGGCCACGTGCCGATGACAAAAAAATCGCCTCGGTGAAGAAGGTGAATGCCGACAAGTCGTCCTGCACGCCCTGCACGCTGATAAAGGGCGACTCGCCCACAAGGCGGATCTATCCTTAAAAATAAAGACTCGGGTTTACATACCGAGCACAAAATAAAGACTTGGTCACGCACCAGGCACAAAACAAAGACTTGGTTACGCACCGAGCACAAAACAAAGACTTGGTTACGCACCGAGCACAAAACAAAGACTTGGTTACGCACCAAGCACAAAACAAAGACTTGGTTACGCACCAAGCACGAAACAAAGACTTGGTTACGCACCGAGCACAATACAAAGACTTGGTTACGCACCGAGCATAAAACAAAGACTTGGTTACGCACCGAGCACAAAACAAAGACTTGGTTACGCACCAAGCACAAAAACAAAGACTTGGTCACGCACCAAGCACAAAACAAAGACTCGATGTACACACCGAGCATAAAATGAAGATTTGGTTTATACACCTAGTACAAAATACAAAATAAAGACCAGGTTCATATACCGAGCACGAGAGTCAATTAAAGCGGGTAAAGTCTCTTATTCAGGAGCACTGGGAACCGAGCCCCGTACTTGGGAATATAAAAGGAAAAAGAGGACATGCAACAATCTTACAAAAAGGAGAAGAGCCTAGCTTATACAAAAAGCTTAACACACACACAGGTGATAGAAAGAAAAGTTCATTTCTACTTCAAAAGTATTTACACAGGGGGGTCCGTAGCCCATTACATCCCAAGGCACGAAGCCAAGTAATCTACCTACGAATATATGTAAAAGCTTATAAATGAAAAGGGGCAAACAAAGACCAAGACTAAGACGGGGTGGAATTTCAACAAAGACCACCGGAGGCAACTTCTTCTCGTCCGGAGGAGGTGAGCCCTGAACATTGGGGGCCTCGGCAAAGTTCGGGCGAAGAGCATCGAGATCAGCCTCCAGGAGGGCCAGATCTTCCTCAAGCTGAGCAACAGTCCGCCCGGCCTTAACCGAATCAAGGATTTCTTTGAGGTTGGTCGCGTGGCCGCAGGTTAACATAAATGCATACTCCTCAGAGTCCTTATAAGCTTCAACGGCCTGTACACGAGCTTCCCCAACTTGCCGATGAGTAGCCTCTTCGGCCTCTATGCGCACATCGGCTAGGCGCTTTTCCATTTCCTCAGCCCGGGCAATGGCAAGACGTTCGGCTCGGCAACCTTAAGCCCTAAGATCCTCTTCACCCTCGCGGGCCCGATCTCACTCGCCTCGGCCCTCACAAAGCCAGCCTTCTTTCTTAGAGTTGGCCTGAGCCGTAGCTTCATCTGCCTGGGTCTTCAACGATTCTTGTACCCCTTGAAGAGTAGCATAGGCCTCGTGCAGATCGCCATGCCGCCTTTCCAGATCGGCATATTTTCTCTCCAGCTCGCGAGTTCCCCCAATCGCATGCCATAGGAGCCCAATGATTCGCCTGACATTCCCATGGCGTCATCGAATCTGCTCCTCAAAGCCGATCTCCGAGCGAGCACTGCTCGATGCCTTTGTCCAAGCACGAGCCGGGACACTCATTGCGGCCCGACCCGCTTAAGCAAAGCCCGCGATCGTTCCTCCGTTGGTGTAGCGCATCGGACAAACTCCACAAACCATTGAGGGCGTATTCCAATCATTCCCTCGCAGTACTCGTCTCTAACTCGACTTAGAGGGATGAAGTGACCCTCCCGGCCGAGATCGTCCGAGAAAGTCCGCGGACCTCCCCCTTCGGGGCTGTCCGAGATGCACCTGCACCTTGCCCCGACCAACACCTCCGGCCCGCCGGGCTCTTCGATCACAATCCCCTCTCTTCTCCTTTGGAGGGGGTTCTCGCCTCGTGCACCCCATCGCCAGGACGTTTACCGCCCGGATATTCGCTCTTCCGAGCCGCCTCCGCATCTCAAGGGCTGGTCTGTGATCATCGCCGAGTCCTACGCGCGGCCGTGTTCCTCACATTGCGAAGGCGTGCACGCAAGTCCAAGCCACACCCTACAAAAAGCGACCACCGTTAAAAGATCAAAAGAACACGAAAAACATTTTGAAAAGAAGAGAAAGTGTAAAAATACTAAGTATGTTTACCTCGAACGGCAGCCGCACTCTCGGCGGTTGTGGAGTCCGCGTTTGCCCTGGGGGGGCACGATCCGCCCCAGGATTGGCCGCAGAGGTGGCTCGGCCTCGCTCTGCTTCGTGCGGCGCTCCCGGAGAGTGGGGCCGCATTTCTTGATCCCGGAGGGTTCTGCTGGCTCTCTTCCAGCCTCTCCCTCTACCGCCTCGTCCCGAGCCCCCGGCCTCAAGGTTGGCGGGCAGAGCAGCCTCAAGCCGGCCGCGGCCAAGTTGGCCTCAATGGCCAATCTCTCAATCCGCCTATCTCGATGCCCCCGGCCCGGATATTCTCCAGCCTGCGGATAAAGGTGGCCGACAGAGGCCCTTTTGATGCTTGGTTCTCTATAAAGGTAAAAACACGAAAAAAGAAGCAAAGTCAGTCACATAAAAGGAAACAATAACAAAAGCAGAGAAAGGAGAAAAGATAGGCTTACTGTAACCAAAAACAAAATTTGAAGGAGGATGAAGGACAGTTTCCCTTGCTCCATCCTCCACGCGAGCTTGCCACTCGCCGCTCACCCAGAGCCACTTGTCTTTCCATTCCTTCAAAGATGAAGGGAGACCTTCCACTAGGCCGTCCGGATACCCCAGTCGGATCTGTATGTAATACCACCCGGACGGTTGACCCCGAGATGAAGGAGTCGCTCGCCAGACAAAGAGCTCGTTCATCTCTTTGAACTTGGGGCGAGGGTATTTTTCTAGGTGGAACATCACCAAGAGGCCGATGATCCTACCCCAAGAAATAGGGTGCACTTGGGTCAGATGCATACCCCATTTGCAAAACCACCGCGTGAGGAAAACCGGCAGTGGAAACCGCAGCCCATATAGGAGGCTGGCGACATGTATGGCCACGCAACCCGCTGGTGGGTACTGAGGAACCTCCGTGCCATCCGGTACCCATAAATTGATGCCACTTGGAATACGGTACCTCTACCGGAGCTCTCCCATCTCCGGATCATCAAAGATGCTAGGGATGTCGTTTATATCACACGACGTCCACCGAGGCTCTACACGAAGCGCGGGCCTCCTCCTCGCCGCCGTCGCCATTACGATGGCCCATGGGCACTTGAGGCCTCCCGCCTCGAATCTCCTGAGAGGGTTCGTCTACCCGCTCCACGTTATACATCTTTGTATATATCAAATTTTATATTATATAGTATAAAATTTAAAAATCATATTATATTATATATTAAAGGACACAACAAATTCAAAATATCAAAAATATATAAAATAAATTTGTCGATCGATAAATATTCAATCGGTAAAAATAAAAAATATATAAAAATATAAAATTAATTTACCGATAGATAAAAAGTCCTAATAGTAAAAAAATTAAATAATAAAGAAAATAACGAAAAATAATTTACCGACGGAAAAAATTCCTAAGTAATTACCGACAACATCATTTTTCATTGGTAATTTTTTTTAAAAAGTAAAAAAATAAAAAAGAGGTTAACGATGAAATTGGTCTCCGTTAGTAAAAATAATAATAATAATAAAATATATACATGCGTATTTTCCATCGGTATTAAGACAAAAATAATTACCTTCGTAAAAATAAAAATAAAAGTAAAACTAAAATATTTTGTAAAAAGAAAACAAAAATTCAGTTAAAAAAAACAGAGTACATGATGTCTACAATTTTTAGGTTTGGTGATATCAATTAATTAAATAAATCTTTGACATGATTTAATGATAGTTATATAATTTTGTGTTACTAAAATATAGCTTAAAAAGTGTTACAATCAATAAAATATAATGTTGCCAAGAGTGCTTCTTAAATAAAGTGATACCTATTTGTGTTACAAAAGAAATAACAAAAAAAAAAGTGATACTTAAAAAGTGTTACTTATATAAAAGTGTTACATATAAGCGTTACATATTGATAAAGTGTTACCTATTTGCGTTACAAAAGAAATAAAAAAAAAAGTGATACTTAAAAAGTGTTACTTATATAAAAGTGTTACATATAAGTGTTACATATTGATAAAGTGCTACAAAAGTGTTACATAAATATTGTAATATAAAAAGTGTTACAAACATGTGTTACATATGTACCTTATGTAAAAAGTGCTACAAAATTTGTGTTACCTAATGTCATTTATGTTGTAGTGCATTTCTTCTGAATCGTGTGTGACGCACGCATCATGAACCATGCTTTCTTTCATATAAATGATTTCTTGCATTGATATAAGCCACACTTGCACACGAACACCCATCTACTGAGAATTTTTGTGTCACTCCTGCCTTTTCAACGACTAGATGATGAGCCTCCATAACTTGTGGACGATACTGAGGATTTCAGGTGACAGAGCAACCCGTGTATTAGACCCGCTTATTAGATCTTGTTGTTAGTCTGATGTATAAAACAATGTTATTTTTAGTCTGATGTGAATGATTAGTTCCGCTACAACTTCGTACTCTGATTAGATATTTATGATGACAATGGTTATTGGAGGATCTTGGTCACAATTATGTTGGATAAATTAGTCGGCGTGGTAAATCGGCATAAGTTCGACTACCTGTGTCACGGCTTCCTTTTCGGGGCGTGACAGCTTGATATGTTTACCGACTGACTTTCCTTATCTAAGGACGGAGATTTTCAATGTTACTTTTTTGTTTGTTTGTAAAAAGAAATAGTAAATTATTACTGAGTTCTTTTTTTAGTATTGTGTTCTTATCTATTCTTAGATATTGTACTTTGTATATCGGTTTACTGTGCACTGCTGATACACATAGAGAAATGTTCAATCAAAATATCGTTGAAGACATCTTGTTTTCATGCATATCATTCTGACCCAATTATACATGGTATGTAAAAATTATTATTACATCTAAACATCTGATATTTTTTTCTTAAAAAGAAAAGTTACATAAATCCAAATATGTCTTGCTTTTATCACACAATCTACACCTCTTAAGAAATGAATTCAATCTCGATATTGCGGATCAAATTCAAAATCGACTAATTTTTACTTAAATGACATCTATATAAACGAACACCTCTCCAAGTCAAATATTCACAACCATCACCTTATTGTACAATGTTTGAGACATAAGTATGTATATCCCTTAAGAAAGAAAAATGGCGTCTAACTTGGAGAAGAAAATTGATGTGAAACAACTGAGACACTGATTCAGCCAAATGTAGGTTACGGTGAGCAAGAAAATTAACAAACACGAGAAGGGTCTCCTAGTATTAAGGTAGCTCGATGATGACCAACATATTAGATATGATTGTATTGTTTCAATTTTCGCATGTTATCGATTTGTTTTCAACCATAACTTTATAGAACCTTAGGATTATCTTTTTGTCATATTTTTTCCCAATCCATGGAAGTGGTCCCTAAATAGTTATTTACATAGTAAGATGCCATGGATAGTTAATTTACATACTTCCTGAGGACCTGAGGTACATCTTAGGCTTAAATAGTCCTTATATCGTACGAAGTAATGTTGAATTACATATTTACTAGTCACGAAAAGTAACCACAAATCTATATCATCAAATATAATCAAGAAAAACAAAACTAAGATAGACAAATATAGATGATGAGTTACCACGGGTAGAAAAACCCGAATGCATAAAACTTAAAAGTCAACAAAAAATAATATGCATGCTATAAGATGCAAGAATGATACACTGGCTCTCACTATATAATCTTAAAAATTTGAAGCCAATGTTTAATTTTCATTTCTAAAATACGTATTTCTTTTATTTCTTTTACCTTACATCATTTATGAACATTTGTTAATTTTATGAGAAGTTGAATTCGATGAACTTTTGGTGTCCTTTTGAACATAAAATGACTTACTTATATATTCTTGTATGTATAAACCCTTCAAAAGTTTGAAACCTTTATATAGATAACAACAATAAACTAATTAAGTGGGAAAACCTTCAACGAATTGATTGATTTCAATAATTTGACCGTCATATTTGATTTTTAAACATTAGACTACAAGAAAACTGCAAAATAGCTACTGAAATAGTTATGGATATAGTCAATAGCAAAGTATCTATGGAATACCAACGAAATTTGATTTAAAATATAATTAAAATTATTTGGAAAATAGCCATGAATTGATAGTGAATCTACGATGACATTATACGATGAAAGGTTGCCATGATCACAAGAAAGAAGTAAATACATATGGTGATAAATACTAGCAAACAAATTACAGATGATATAATGATGAAAACTACTAGTTAGTAAATTTATAATGAGAAACATTGTCTTTCTTTTGAATATAGTGAAAACATTCATTATCGTAGCTAGCTGACAATGACGCATTCCACAAGAAAAGTTATCACATGCCAATGCGTTAGATAAATATTTTTATCGTGATTTTGATGATTTCATATAATTGAGTTTTATACCATAACAATGACCCCAAATGTTGTCCTAAGTACTTCAAAATAATTTCAATGATTTTTATTAATTTTTGAATTACTTCTTGAACTTTATTTTTTGACAAAATTCGGACAACTTCTCCTTTTGAGGTCGACCAGGCCGCCCCTATAGGCAACTCGTGCACTGAACGTTTGTCGAAACAGAGAACAACCTGTTTACTTAAAATGGGGGAGGGCGACCGGTCGGCCTCAAAGGCGGCGGCCAGGTGTGTGGTGGACCTGTCACCAGAGGGCGACCGATGTCTGAATTATGTCAATTTGCTTCCGACTCTCTAAAACTCAAGGGTGACCGGTCCAAGGGGTGGGCGACCAGTCGGACCCCTGGTCAACTGGTCCAACCCCCTTGGACCGGTCCGACCCCTTGTTCAACCTGTGTTTTTATAATTCAATATTTTCATATTAGAGGTCAACCGGTCGACGTAAGGTTTTATCAGCAGAAACTATCCGTTGCAGAGATAATTTTCATGAAATTGTGGAATTGATTTCTAACAGCTATTTTCTCCATTTGATTTGCAATTGTTTACAGATTTCAATCTCCAAGGAGGAGCATATGCTGGTATTCCAATCCAAGAGCTCTCCTATAAATACTTGAAGGTGTGAAGGATCAAGATACAACACAAGCATACAAACAACAAGCAAAAATAAGAAAACTTCATGTTCTTCACTTTCATATACTTGTTGTATTTAGCCTAAGTATTACACTTGCACATCTTGAGTATTAGACTTCATTCTAGATTACACTTGCACTTCAAAGTTGTATTCGTCATTTGAGTTATAATCTTGAATTGGTTTGAATCATCCAAACAAGACATCCTTGTTAGTGTTCTTGTGGTAAGAACACACTTGGTAGATTCTAGGTATTGAAGAGTGTGGTGCTCTTCATTGTTGTAAGAAAATTG
Organism: Rehmannia glutinosa; assembly: GCA_016081115.2. Taxonomy (NCBI): domain Eukaryota; kingdom Viridiplantae; phylum Streptophyta; class Magnoliopsida; order Lamiales; family Orobanchaceae; genus Rehmannia; species Rehmannia glutinosa. Next base: position 75,533,674 of record CM071926.1, on the reverse strand, counting down.
TGGCAATCTTCATATGTGGTGTTGTAAGAAGAGAGTGGTACTCTTCAAGGTAAAGGTTGTAATAGTTTGGTATTTATTGATATACTTTTTCCTTTTGAAATCTATTCGTACATACCGGTGGTAGAGAATTAGGCCCTAAAATGGGTTGAAGCTCTATAAATCATTGTGTTGTTTATATTTCTTGCACTTTTATTTGTTCATCATCTTCACATTCAAAAAAGAGAGCGTAAATCGGAAAATCGGAAAAATCTATTCACCCCCCTCTAGATTTTCGTAGCCACTTGGAGTAACAAGTGGTATCAGAGCCAAAGTCTTTGGCAAGCTCATTTAATCTTTGCAAGTAAAGAGGAGATCCATGGCTACGAGCGAAAGCTACCTCACCACTGGCGCCTCCACCAACAAGCCACCACTATTCGATGCCAACAACTATACTTTTTGGAAAGACCGAATGGAGTACTTTCTACAAGGTTGCGGTTTTGATATTTGGAATTGAAGGGATAACTCAACCAACAAAGAAGTTGGAGGATGGAACTACAACCCTCAAGAGTTTCAAAGAATTCGACGAAAACGACAAGAAGTCATTTTCTCTAAACAGTAATGTTTTGAATATTTTGCATTGTTCTCTTTCCGCCACCGAGTACAACCGTATTAGAGGAATAAGGTCGGCACATGAAGTGTGGGAAAAATTAGAAACTATTTACGAAGGTGCAAAGAAAGTAAAACAAGCTAGAAAAACAATGATTGTTAAAGATTTTGAAAACTTCATAATGCATGAGGGTGAAGGTATTTCAAAAATGATGGAAAGGCTAGACAACATAGTCAATCCCCTATTGGCGCTCGGAAAGGTTATCTCGGAGGAAGATAAGGTAAACAAAGTGTTAAATGCTCTTCCCGGCTCATGGTTCAAAAAGGTGACGGCTATAATGGAAGCACAAAACATTGAGACACTCAAGTTTGATGAACTCATAGGAAATCTTCTCATCTATGAAGTCTATCTCAAGGAAAGAAAGAACTCCAAACCATCCATGTAACGCCCCGAACCCATTTCGATTAGGAACGTCACTGTGGTACACTTGAGAATTTATAAATAATTTGCGGAAGCATAAATGGAATACTTTAATTACTAAAATGTGGGCTTAAAATTTCTTAATATAAACTTGAAAGTTATCAAAAACTAATAAGGATAATAAGAGTTACGCATTATTAAAATACTTATTACAAAAGCTTTAAAGTTTGCTTCATCAAAACACAGGTACTTAAATTATTATGGGAATAATAGAACGACGCCCACGCAGACAGTCCCTAGGCCTCAGCTCCAGGCTCGTCATCATTATCTGAAATGTATTGAAACATTTGAGGGCGTGAGCTGTGAAACTCAATGGGAAATGTAAGCAGTTACACTATATAAGTCAAACAGTCATAATGAAATAAAGTTCATTTTGTGACACCGATGGGTCTCCCCCAAACGTTGGCAGTGTATATATGGCACTCGACCATTTCTGGCACCAAAGGGTCTCCCTCTAACGTTGACAGCGTATAAAAAGTGGCTCTCGGCCATTTTAGCGATTATAGAAAGTTGACAGACATAGTATAACAAAGACAACATGCTTACAAAATCAGAAGTTTACCCACCTTTGAAGTTTACAGATATCTAGTGATGTATTTGTTCGAATGAGTTCGTTATCCGATTGCGCCGCACCTAACACTGTAAATCCTTTCAACTTAAATGACATAGGCCAAAGTAAAGTTCATCAAATAACTTAGTCTAATGAGCTAAGTACAGTCTAGTGCGTTCTTAAAGTCAAAATTTCCATAATCGGGTGTTCGGTACCCTTTTAAAGAGCTTTAAAAACGATAGTTGACCAAAGTCAAAAGTCAAAGTCAAAGTCAACGGTCAACATAAAGTCAATATCAATTTAAAGTCAAAAGTCAACTTAAAAGTCAAAGTCAACATAAATTCAATTATTCCTTAATTAATCACCTAATTCATATAATCGTCTAACGACTCGCTTTTCATAAAATTTCCAATTAATCGAACCCTTAATTTATAAAATCTTATTTAGACTAAAATTCCCGATTTTCTTAAAAATGACGTGTCATCCCGGAAAAATCCCGAAAATATCTTAATCATGAAACCCGATAAGATTACATTGGTTTTGCGTGCAAGACGAGTCACATCACATCACATCACATCACTTACACCCATCACATCAAGTCACATCACATCATTCTTTTGTCACATCGGTCACTATTCATCATCCTTATCCCCAATTTCGGATAACCTTAGCCAGCTCTGGCACCGCCACCTTCGGTGGTGAGTAGTCGGACCCGGTGGGACGTATTTCTCCGTTTTTTGAGATCTATCCAATTTTTTCCGGTTCTCATATTTTTAAACAGTAAATTTTATCAACTTATCATCCTAACTTTTAAAAACTAAAGGATTTCATCAAACATTATCCTAAAATCACTTACAGAAATTAAAAGTTCTCATCAACTTATTCTAAAATCACTTTTACAAACCCAAAAGCTTTAAATCTTCAAATTTTCACCAAGAACACCAAGAACACACAATCCTTCAAATTTCACCAAGAACACCAAGAACACACAATCCTTCAAATTTCACCAATTAATTCCTTAAGGCTTTAAGTTTCTAATTTTAACAATATTGAAAATAATGAGACCAAAAATTCCAAATTGATTAGTTCATCAACTAACTTAAGTTCATCTCCAACAATCACTTATGAAATTTCTTGAAATCTTTTTAAGCCACTAAAATCAAGATTAATTCACCAAAAATCATATATATCTCCAAATTAAAAATAAAAGTTATAATCAAAATTTTTAATCATCCTATCATCATAATCAAGCTTAAAATTTAACAAATCAAATTTCTAAAAAAATCATCAAGTGGCCGTCCACTTCTAGGGGATTAGGAGGAATTTTTTTCATTTTCAATTCAAGATTAAAACACATAATCAAGCTCCTACTAGTTAGATATAACATAATCTATAAACAAAATTTGAATAAAAAATTATTTAAAATTTTCTTCAAAGGGGCCGAAAATTAAGGGGCTAAAAATGGGGTTCAAAACTTCATATATTCATGATCAAAGTTGATTTCTATGTTCTATAATTTCATAGGATCATTTTGCCTAAAAGAATTTAAGGAAAAGACAAAAATTAAAGAAAAGATGAAGAAACTTACCCTTGGAGCTTATCTTCAACAATGGAGTTTTTGGATGAGTTTAGGTGGTGTGAGGAAGATGACCATGTGTTGGGGTTTTCATAAAAAAAATGTAATAGCTTGGGGGTAAAAGAAAATGTAAAAAGAAAATATTAAAAAGATTTATTATTCTTAAAATACTTAAAAAGGCTACTAATTTTCTTAAAAATCCCGAGAGTTAGTAAAACTCGATTTTCATAAATTTGATGGTCGTTAATAATAAAATGTAAGGTAGATATTTAATCTCGAATACCCAAAGTATAAATAAACACTTATGTGAAAATCTCCGAAAATCACTTATTCGGTACAAAAATCTAAATCCTAATATCTAAGTCCGAAACTCCATAATAATATTCTTGTTATGTCATCGCGATATCTATACATTTCCATTACCGTAGTTAGGGGCGCAATCAGTTCTCGGATGCTCAAAATATATATAAATTTCATAAAGCGAGTAAATTGCTCATTAAAAATATAAATTAGATATTTGATGCAACATTATAAAAAGCTCAAGAAATTTAAAAAGGGTTGGGTCGTCACAACCTCCCCTACTAAAAAAAATTTCGTCCTCGAAATTCGACTTACTTAGTTAGGAATATTTGGATACTTAGCTAGGATCTCTTCTCTCTCTCCCAAGTAGCCTCTTCCCTACCATGTCGACTCCACTGTACTAATACTAGGGGCACTTCTCGATTTCTCAACTTATGTATCTTCTTTCCCAAAATAGCAACAGGGCTTTCTTTGTATGCAAGGTTGTTACTGACATCCAATTCCTCATGGTTGATGATGTGGCTTGGGTCGGAAATGTACTTCCTAAGCATAGATATATGAAACACATTATGCACTGCTGCAAGTTCTGGAGGTAGTGCTAAACGATATGCGACATCTCCAATCCTTTCCAAAATTTCAAATGGTCCAATGTATCGTGGTCTCAATTTTCCCTTCTTCCCAAAACGTACCATTCCTTTCAAAGGTGCAACCTTGAGAAATACCTTGTCTAACACCTCAAATTGCATGTCTTTTCTTCTTCTATCGGCATAACTTTTTTGTCGGTCTTGTGCTGCCTTGATTCTATCTCGAATCTTAGCTATCACTCCCACCGTCTTCTCGATAATCTCTGGTCCAAAAATTTTGCGTTCACCAACTTCGTCCCAATGTCTTTGGTGATCGGCACTTTCTTCCATACAAGGCTTCGTATGGTGCCATTTGGATAATAGCTTGGTAAGTGTTATTGTAGGTAAATTCAACTAGTGGTAGATAAGTCTCCCAACTTCCATCGAGATCCAATACAACTGCTCATTCGAGCATATCTTCTAACGCCTCGAATTGTCCTTTTCGATTGACCGTCTGTTTTGTGGATGATATGCGATCTTTGAACTTCGATTTTGTCTTCATAGATGTATGTACGTAGACTCCCCCAAAATTTCGATGTAAAACGGGATCACGATCGACACAATTGATATCGGCACTCCATGAAGGCTAATAATCTTCTCAATGTACAATCGAGCAAAACAATCCATCCGAAAGTCATTCTTACCAGGTATAAAATGCGCGCTCTTTGTGAGTCTCGTCCCACAATAACCCAAATAGATTCATTCTTTATTATTGATCCGGGTAGTCCGGTTATGAAATCTATAGTAATGTGTTCCCATTACCATTTAGGAATATCAAGTGGATTTAATAATCTTGACGGCCTTTGGTGTTCGGCCTTCACTTGTCGGGCAAATGAGACATCTTTCAACAAATTTTCCTATGGTCCGCTTCATATTTCTCCACCGAAAATTTCTCTCAAATCCCTATACATTTTTGTTCCTCCCGGATGGGGCTGTATAAGGTGTGTTATGGGCTTCATCAAGAATTTCCTTTCTCAAAACTTCATCCTTAGGTACGCATAATCTTCCATCATAGACTAGCGTTTCATCCGGTGAAATAGCAAATCCTTGGATATTTCCCGCAAGTACTCGTTGCTTCATCTTGTTGAGGAAAATATCTCATTTCGGGCATCTTTGATTCGTTGCCTCGAGTAGGTTGTCTTGTCAATGTTGCAATCACGACGCTTGCCTGAATAGGGGTCTCAAAATTTCCAACCTCATTGGAAAAATCCTTTAATAGAGATTCTTGTTGTGCGAGCAATGATTCATTTGTAAGTGCTAGGGGCTATAACAATTTTGGAATATTCAAAATGACTCGTGGACGATGGGTGTTCGCCATATGACTGGAAAGAGAGAACTCTTTACCAACATCAAGATTCAAGAAGAAGGAATGGTCATGTTCGGGAATGGCAAAGGAAAAATTCTTGGCAATGGAGACATTGGTAACTCTTCTTTCTCTCTTAGTAATATTTTATTAGTAGAAGGGCTTAAGTTTAATTTGATAAGTGTAAGCCAACTTTGTGATTCTAATTATAATGTTGTTTTGATAAAGAAAAATGTCTTATTCTAAAAAATGACAAAATTATTTGTGAAGCTAGTAGAAAAATCCATCTTTATAAAATTTGCACAAGTGATTTGGTTAGTCAAAATATTTTTTGTCTTGTCGCCAATAATGATTTAACGAGTTTTTAGCATTGGCAACTTGGACATGTTGGATACAAAAATTTACAAAAGATTTACAAAAACCAACATGTCAAAGGACTACCCAAATTAAATTTTGAAAACTTTGGCTTATGTGACACTTGTCAAAAGAACAAATTAGTTAAAAGTAGTTTTAAGCCCAAAAGTGAAATTTCCACAACCAAGCCTCTACAACAACTTCATCTTGATTTGTATGGGTATACTGGCACCAAAAGTCTAAGTAGAAAATATTACACCTTTGTTATAGTTGATGACTTCTATAGATATACTTGGGCTATTTTTCTTGCAAATAAAATTGATGCCGCTAATGAGTTTGCTAAGTTGTGTAGACTTATAGAGAATGAAAAAGAAGATACGATTAAATCTATAAGGAGTGATCGAGGAGGTGAATTTGATGATGATTTTAGAATATTGTGTGAAACCAATGGGTATGCCCATAATTTTTCGGCTCCAAGAACTCCACAACAAAATGGTGTTACTGGGAAGGAAAATCGAACTCTTCAAGAAATGTGTTGGTCCATGCTCAATGAATTTTCACTTTCAAAATATTTTTGGGCCAAAGTCGTCAACACCGCTTGTTATGTCATAAACTGGGTATATCTTCGTCCCAAGTTAAATAAAACACCTTATGAGCTTTGGAAAGGAAGAACTTCTAATATTAGTTATTTCAAAATATTTGGTTGCAAGTGTTTTATTTTGAATACCAAGGATCAATTACACAAACTTGATCCTAAGGCCAATGAAGGAATATTTATGGGGTATTCGACTAAGGGTAAGGCATATCGGGTTTATAACAAGACTAGCATGGTGGTCGAGGAGTCTATTCACGTCAAATTCAATGAAGCCTTCGGTGTTGAAAGGATACCCAATGATGATAGTGATGAAGAAGAAGAAGTTGAACCAATTGTTCCAAATGATGTTCAAAGTGATCAACCTTCCACATCAAATGATCAACCTTCAACTTCCAATGCTCAACAAGAGGATAAAGGTGACAACTTGGATCTTCCCGTGACATTAAAATTCAAAAAAGATCATCCAAAAGATCTTATAATTGGGGATCCTCTAGACAAAGTTATAACTAGAAGGAAATTTGCCGAGAAAGCTCTTATATCCCAAAAAGAGCCTAAAAATGTAAAGAAGCCAATGAAGATGAAGACTGGTTTCTTGAAATGCAAGAAGAGATGAATCAATTTGAAAAGAATAATGTTTGTGAATTGTTACCTTGTCCTCCATCAAAAACAATTATTGGTACAAAATGGGTATTCAAACAAACTCGATGATCAAGGCAACATCGTTCGAAACAAAGCAAGGTTAGTAGCTCAAGGATATTGTCAAGAATAAGGTATTGATTATGATGAAACTTTTGCACCGTGAAAGACGCTTAGAAGCAATTCGAATTTTACTTATCTATTCTTGTTTTGAAAATTTCAAACTTTACCAAATGGATGTTAAGTCTGCTTTTTTAGATGGTTTTATTCCAGAAGAAGTCTATGTAAAACGACCTCCGGGGTTTGAAAACTTTTCGAGGCCAAATGATGTTTATAAATTTAAAAGGCTTATATGGTTTAAAACAAGCACCCCGAGCTTGGTATGATAGACTTAGCTGTTTTCTTTTGCAAAATGGTTTTTGAAGAGGTAAAGTTGATACTACTCTCTTTGTTTTTGAAAAAGGGCGAGATTGCTTATTAGTACAAATTTAAGTTGATGATATTTTTTTTGGTGCTACTAATGAGTCTCTTTGTAAGAAATTTCTAAGCTCATGCAAAGTGAATTTGAGATGAACATGATGGGAGAACTCAACTTCTTCCTTGGGCTTCAAATAAAACAATGCCAAAAAGGCATTTATATATCCTAATCCAAGTATACAAAAGAGCTTCTAAAGAAATCCAGAATTGAAGAAGGAAGGACCGTTGCTACTCCAATGGAAACTAATATCAAGCTTGACAAAGATGAAAAAGGCAAGTCGGTTGATGAATCAAAATATCGAGGTACGATTGGTAGTTTGCTTTACTTAATCGCAAGTAGACCCGATATTATTCATGTTGTATGCCTACCTCCAGTGGACAAGGCTGAACTAGGGCAACCTATCCAAAAATCCAAACAGCTGCACGAGAAACAACTACGAACGGGCCGAGGAGAGTCTTCTTCAATTATGATCTCTCCTAGCCCAAATATTATGGAGATGGTGAGGACGATTGATGCAATGACATCCCCAGTGCACACGGAGGATGAAAATACCAGGAGAATTGGCAATGAAGCTAAAGCTGTAGTAGAAGATGGAACCTTAGCCAAGCCTATCCCTAATGAAGGTGTTGAGACACCTACCCTATCGGCTGCTCACTCAACAGAAAAAGAAGCCGAGTCTCAGGTTTCGAGTGACCCTACTACTTGAGACTCAGCTGGTGTGCCAACTGAGAGGGAAACTCAAACCACCACAGTCGGGTCGGAGGAGGCAGTGGGAGACAACACCTAGGAGAAGTTTGGAGGCGAAGGTGAGACTATGAATGTATAGCAGAGTGGGTTTAACGAGACTCAGAAGGTTTCGACTATCAATGTATATCAGAGAGGGTTTAACGAGACTTAGAAGGTTTCGACTGTCTCAGCTAAAATCCCAGCTGCCATGCAGGCTGATGAAGCTGTTGATGCAGCCAAGGCAAAGTTTGGAAGTGAAGCCACGAGAGTTGAGACTCTTGGCTCTGAAAGTGCAATCTAAGGAGTTGAGACTCCAACGGATGCCACTGAAGATCCCAAAGCAGCTCAGTCTACTTAAGGGATAAATGTAGAAGACCCTGCTGCGATTGAGACTGCAAAAGGGATGGCTGAAGGCCCATCAACGGTTAAGACTGCTGAGGGTAAATAAGGCCCAGAGGAGGTTGAGACTTCCCTGAGTAAGCAAAGTGAAGAACATGTGCCTGCCCCTCAGGAAGAATCAATGGAAGAAGAAGAGATAAGTGGTCTTCATGATTCTCAAGAAAATATTGATGTGGAGTTCTTGGGAACAGACGATGAAGCTAAGTCTAGTCCCATTGAAAATCAACAGAGGACATAGCTGCTAAGGAGGCCCTGGCAAAAAGGATGCAAGCTAGCGACAAAGCTGCTCCTCCAAAGAATAATTTTTTTTCTCTAAAAGGATATAATGATTCGGACTATGCGGGAAATATTGATGATTGCAAAAGTACTTCCGAATCATGTCAATTTTTAGGTGATTGCCTAGTATCATGATTTTCAAAGAAGCAAAATTGTGTATCCTTATCTACGGTTTTTTGTTGTACTCAACTTCTTTAGATGAAACAAACCTTAGCAATGTTTTTTCAAAAATGTTCCTATCTTTTGTGATAATACGTCTGCTATAAACATTGCTCAAAATCCGGTTCATCATAGCCGAACAAAATATATTGAGGTTCAACACCATTTTCTAAGGATTTACATTTCTAAACGGAAAATTGAGATGTGCTTTGTTTCCTGTCAAGTTCAACTCAAGGATATTTTCACAAACACTTTGGCCGCCGAGTCTTTTACTTCAATTCGAGCTCGTTTAGGCATAATGCACATCGAATAAAGTCTATGATTTCATTTTGTGCATTTTTAAAACTTAAAGGTGAAAAATCGCATTTTTAACTCAAAATCTAGACAGAAACTGGACTGGAAACTAGGCACCAGTCGATTAGCCCAGGGACCGGTCGCCCCCTTGGCCGACTGGTCGACCAAAGCAAGTTCAGCAATTAAATTGCTTTTGACCGATTCATTCGTCTTATTTTCAAATTTCACACCCTTTCGTGCATTTCACACACAAATCACTCAAAATGGTTTTCTCTTACAATGTCTACAGTTGAGCTTGTATAATGTATATATCTTTCATATTATTCATCTTCTCCGATCAATTTGTAAGTTTAATTCCCTCTTTAATCTCAATTGGGTTGAAACCTTGAGAATCTTGTTGACACTTGATGAATTGTTGTCATTCTTGTATAATTGTGATGGGAATTTTTATGTTGATGGATTATGATTGTAGAATTAGGATTGGTGTTGATTTTTTGGGGATGATTACATTTACAAATGTTATAGACAACTTCGATTTTATCCTATGCAAGCCAAGTGTTCGATAAAATGCCTCTATGAAAATTTCATCTTTTACATGAATCTCTCGATTGTAGATGTCTTATATGTTTATAGAGATCATGTTTTATCCATCAAATGAGCTTCTATAAACTTTCTCCTAAAAATTTCCCTTACAATTTGGAATTCTATGTTTTCTATTCAAAAGCATGATAATTAGATTCGATGCGCACTTTGATATATTGTTATGATGTTTTTATCGTGCTAATAGTTTTTTTGATGATTCCAAAGGGGGAGAAAAATGGAACAAGCTCATAAGCTTATGTTTAGATCAATGGAGATAGAAAAAGCTCGCACAAAAAGTTATAAGTTGCACATTATTTTTGACAGGGGGAGCTTTTAAGCTCTTGAACTTCAAGCATTACTTGTAAAAGGTGAACTTTTAGCTTTTAGTTGATTGCTTCTATGCCTATTTTTGTTTAGCATGTTGATAAGGGGAGCTTTTATAAAATGTTTTGAAAAATCTTTGCTCCTATCCTTATGATTTTAATCATGAAAAGTGTCGATAAAAATAGATAGTTGATTTTGAACGGAAAAACGTGTTTCGTTTTAAAAATCGATCTCCAAAAATTGTTTTGGTTTGTAATCATCAAAAGAGGGAGTTTGTTAGATAAATATTTTTATCGTAATTTTGATGATTTCACATAATTGAGTTTTATACCAAAACAATGATCTCAAATGTTGTCCTAGTACTTCAAAACAATTTCAATGATTTTTACTAATTTTTTGAAGTACTTCTTGAACTTTATTTTTGATAAAATTCGGACAACTTCTCTGTTTTGAGGTAGACCGGTCACCCTATAGGGCAACCCGTACCTGAAAGTTTGTCGAAACAGATAACAACCTGTTTGCTAAAAATGGGAAGGGTGACCGGCGTGGTGGACAGGTCGGCCTAGAGGGCGACCATTGCCTGAATTGTTTCAATTTGCTTCTAACTCTCTAAAATTCAATGGTGATCGGTCCAAAGGGTGGGCGATCGGTCTGACCCCTTGTCGACCGGTCCAGACCCCCCGGACTGGTCCGACCCCTTGTTCAACCTGTGTTTTTATATTTCAAACGTCTTTTTCATATTAGAGGTAAACTGATCGACCTAAGGTTTTATCAGCAGAAACTATCCGTTGCAGCAGACAACTTTTCATGAAATTGTGGGATTGATTTTTAACAGCTATTTTCTCCATTTGATTTGCAGTTTTTTTACAGATTTCAATCTTCATGGAGAACTTATGTTGATATTCAAATCCAATAGTTCTCCTATAAATACTTGAAGGTGTGAAGGATCAAGACACAACACAAGCATACAAACAATAAGCAAAAATCAGAAAACTTCTTGTTCTTCTCTTTCATATACTTGTTGTATTTAGTCTAAATCTTACACTTGCACATCTTGAGTATTAGGATTCATTCTTGATTCCACTTTCACTTGAAAGTTGTATACTTCATTTGAGTTGTAATCTTGAATTGGTTTAAATCATCCAAGACTAGACATCATTGTTAATGTTCTTGTGGTAAGAACACACTTGGTTGATTCTAGGTGTTGAAGAGTGTTGTGCTCTTCATTATTGTAAGAAGATTGTGGTAATCTTCATAGGTGGTGTTGTAAGAAGAGTGTGGTACTCTTCAAGTTAAAGGTTATAATAGTTTGGTATCTATTAATATACATTTTCCTTTTCAAAATCCATTCAGACATACCGGGTGGTAGAGCTAGCATTAGGCCCTAGGTGAGTTGAAGCTCTATAAATCATTGTGTGTTGTTTATATTTCTGCACTTTTATTTATTCATCATCTTCACATTCGAAAAAAGGGCGTAAATCAGAAAATCAAAAAAAAATATTCACCCCCCTCTAGGTTTTCGTAGCCACTTGGGCTAACACAATGTTGTCGTTTCTTTTAGATAAGGCGATTGTAGCTCATTATGGATAATCATGTGAAAATGTAATCTTTCTCATAACAAACTAATTGTGAACATATATGTTGGTAACGTCATAATGTGATAATGTTGTTGTCTTTTTTTATTTAAGGCTCCAATGTTGTCTTATGTGTTGAATACATACATTTTAGGTATACAAATACAAACATGACAAGTTTATTGATTAAAACTTATTAAAACAATTCATAAATTAATGATGAATGACATATGACATTAACAAAATTGTTAATAAAAGACATTTCTGTCGTTACAAGATGATGGAAAACTATGTCATAAATGTACACTACATCAGCTTTTACCCAATGTCTATTGAAGAAAAACACCAATGTTAATGACCCTGTTGTTAAAGGTGGGATTCTTTAACATCGTTTTGAAATCGATGTCTTTTATTACAATGACAACAGGTTTTGCCCAATGTATATTAAATAAAACACTAATGTGAATACCCATGTTGTTAATTTGGGGGTTCTTTAACATTGTTTAAACACCGATTTCATTTTTTACAATGACAACATGTACAAACATCGGTGGAAAACCGTTGTCTTCACAAGAAACTACAACGATTTTTAATCGTTGTCATTTAGATTGTTGTTTGTGTTATTTGAATTGTGTTATTAGGAGCTGATGTCTTTTGTCATTTCGAAATTATCTAAACCCTATAATCAAACAATAATCTTTACCAATCTAATGTATCTAAATTAACCAACTATAATTCCAATTTAAAGGTAAATATACTAATACAAATTTTGGAAAATAAGCATATACATATATATATATATATATAATTTTTCAAGAGCATATATATAATTTTTCAATAAAAAAAACACTTAGTTACCTTTTTTTATACCTCTTCCGTTTTGTCACTTCACAAAAGACTGCAAAATTCCTTCTTTTTACTGCAACATTTCACATGGATGATCAATTATAACCAAAAACAAAAAAGAAAGAGGAAGAACAAAAAAATCCAAAAAATTCAAAAAATGGAATCACAACAAAATTGGATTTAAAGAGTTTCAAGGAACTCTAATTCGGACTTTATTTCTCGTAAAGCAACACAAACCCTAGTTCAAAAAGCAAAAGCCTAATTCAAATTTGAATCACAACAAAATTGTATTTAAACCTTAAATAGAAAACCAAACTTAGTTACTATGCAATTGACAAAAGTTTTAAACATGTCTTCTTGTACAAAAAAGGTTCCAAGTCGTTTCCTAGATTTGATTCCAGTTGCACCATCCGAAACCAAGAACAAACTGAAAAGAATCAACAAACCAATATATTGTTGTAGGCCAAAATATTTCCCATACTAGTGTAGATTATAGAGAATATCAACAAGGAACATGCATGAAGAAATTTCACTGAACTGATACACAAGAAAGCATTTGAATAAAAGTCTATGATCACTTAATATGAACAAAATTAAACAAATAAAAACCTTGTGAGTTGAGACAACCAAATTATTTTTCTTATCAATGGACACAAATCATGTTACATTCTTAACGAATATCACCACTGCCTCCCTGCAGAAAAATGCACATGAGAAAACACAATACCCATCCAACCATTATGATTCAATTCCTTTTAACTATTTCAAGGACAAGAAAGGTTCCCCTTTTCAGCACTCAAGTAAACTATCAACCTGAAGAATGTAACCATATCATGTTAGCCGTTAGGGCATCCAGAAGATGTAACATTATCTATTAGTGCAACTAAAAGACATGCAATTTATAGCGAACACCTATATTTTATTCACATTAGGCAGTTATACATTACAACAATGTTGAAATAGTATATTCAGTTCTCTTTCTATTCTCTTTTTTTGGTAGCTGAAATTGATAAATCAATTTTAAAAAAACTAAAAATTATCAAAAGTAAACAAATGGATCCGGTTAAAACCAGAATCTGGAACCATGGAGAAACCACGCCCAAACCAAAATCGAATGTTGATTCTACTTTTGGAATCGGAACCGTGAGGTAATGGTTCTCGCTCGTGTTCCTCCAAAATGAGCAACGAGAAATGGCGATTTTGGAACTGAACAGCGGTTCTAAAATCGTGGCACCCCAAAAGCATGGTCGTGAAAGGTTATAATCAAAAACGGAACCAAAGTTTTTGAACAGTGGCATGGATTGACATAGTGAGATTGCTTCTCTTTTTTGTGACGCAAAGAAAATGGAAACGTGCCAGATGCACGTAAAATATCCTTCCCTAAGCGGAAACCTCAAAGATGAGGTCTGCGTAGAACAAAACCACCCGAATTTATCATCAAATGACAAAAAGACAAGCTATACAAGATATATATAAAAAAGGACCCTTTATAGGCTTAAACAGGCCTCCTAAGCTTGGAATTCAATATTTGATGACTACTTTTCTAAAGTATGGTTCCGTGGAGTGCCCTTACGAACATGTTTTGTATTTGAAGAACAACTCTTGCGGACACATATTGTTGGTGTATTTCTATGGGGATTATCACATTTTTATAGGGAATAACAGTTCCATGACGAGAATTCAAGCAATCAACGGAGAAGAAGTTTGAGATCACAGATTTGGGGCTAATGAGATACTTCCTTGATGTCGAAGTGCATCGAGGGAAATAAAAGGGATATTTATATCATAAGAAAGATATGTGACTGAGATTCTGAAGAAATATTTGATGGAAGATTGCCATTTCGTGGACACCCCCAGACCCTGTGGTACTAAATTAAAATAGGTAAGAAAAGGAGAAGGAAAATCTTTGAAACCAACTTTATACAATAGTCATGTTGATTGCCTTTGCGCTTAATTGGAATATCAGCCCAGTCCTTCAAGGCAATGGCATTTTAGGTCTTTTATTTTTTTTACTTTGCAAAACAACACTATAATTTAGAAAATCTAGCACATTAAGAACAAAAATTGCCAGGAATTTAGAAATTTGTAGGAATTTAATTGATGCGACTACCACATTATCACCCATATGAAAGCTTTTCAATATTTTGGTGGAACCAATGTTGTGATACTAATTGACATGCATTTTGCATATAAGCACAATGTGTATATTTTGCATCTTAGTCAGCATTCACATCACCAATTCTATCGAAAATTTAAAATCTCCATCCATTCAATCGGAAATTGAAAATCTCGAATTAGGAATAATGATGTAGTGGCACGTTATCAAATTCCGACCAATTTCTGAATTTCCCACTATTTTGGTAATTAAATTGTTGCCTTCTGATACTTAACATGTAGTACAAGTATTGATATTTTGTTTGAAGTTGGTTTGATAAGCCGTTATATGGAAAATCCAAGAAGTTCTCACTTACAAGAGGCTAACTAAATTCTAAGGTATATCAAAGGGACGATCAATTATGAGTTGTTTTATTCATCAACAAACAAATGGAGCTAGTTGGCTTTAGCACATTGATTGGGCTGGATGTTTGGATGATCGCAAGAGCACTACTGGTTTCGTATTTTATCTTACTAATGCATAATTTCCTTGGTCCTCAAAGAATCAATCAGTTGTTGCTTTATCAACTTGCGAAGTAGAGTATATAGTTGCAGCCTTTTGCGTTTGTCATGTTGTATGGTTAAGAAGATTACTTCAAGAACTTAAATTGCAGCAAAAAGGTTCAACCAAGATCTTTGTGGATAAAAATTTGATAATTAGAACGATCTAAGCATATCGATACTCGTTTTCATTTTATAACAGACTGCATCAAGAAAAATCAAGTGGAGCTGGTGCATGTAAAATTAAGTGACCAAGTTGTTGATACATTTATGAAGCCCCTAAAAGATGAATCTTTTCAATACTCGAGAAATTTGTTAACTTTTAAATTTAGTTAACTAAATTAAATTTTCTTTGAAATAATTAAAATTTAATTTACTTTTATTAATTTACTATTTTAATGTAATTATTTTATTTTTTCTAAAATTCATTAATTTTGTATAATTTATTTATTTATTTTTTATTAATTAAATTAATTTACTTTCTAAATGCTTTAACCATTTAATTTAATTTTCAAATATTTAAGTGTAATTGTTTTTCTCGGGGGCATTTTCGGTCTTTCAAGTGAATACGTATCAATTTATAAAAAAAATGTGAAGTATGGGTACAAAACTCGTGAATAACAAACGTGAGGTCCCAAACCATGAGTGCCTATATTTGAGGTACTAAAAATTCAATAACCCAAAAAGACAATGAAGCCTAAGTAGTAAAGAGTTTTACAATTGGGACATTAAATACTAATTATCTCAATTAGAACCTATAATTTAGGGAATTTATAACATTAACACTCAAAAAGAAAATACAAAACTTTAATCAATAAGAAGTTTATATCAATTAAAATATAGTTACACCTATAACAATAATAATCATAGTAATAACAAAACACAATTTAAGTAAAATATATGGAAGTTTTAGGAATTCAAAGTATAATTACAATATTCGGTATTTAAAAATCGGGTTCTACAAAGAATAGGCAAATTATGTTTAATATGAGTCTTTTTCGTAATATTGTATTGTAATTTATTCAAAAATTGTATACCTGAGATGTAGATTTACTGTGTGCTTCCGATACACATACAAAAATTTCAAATAAATGCCGTTATAGAAATTTTATTTTCATGCTTATAGTTTTTGACTCAATTAGACATGGTAAGTAAGTATTATTACAACTAAATGTCTGAGATTTTTTTCTTAAAAAGCAACATAAATCCAAATACGTCTGACTTTTATCACACAATCCACACGTCTTAAGAATATAATTTAATATCAATACCTAAAATATGTGTTCCCTTGTGCCCCTTCGGTAAATAGCATTCAAATCCAAATTCAAAATATCTGCTAATCCTATTTTATCAATGACATCTATATAAACGGCCCCGCCCAAGTCATGTATTCCACAGTCGTAATTTCATTGTGTGATTTCCGATCATTAGTTTGTCTACACACAATAAACAAAAATGGCATCTAACTTTGAGAAGAAAAATGATTCTGCAACGACAGAGGCGTCGATTGATAAACAAAATGTAGGTTCCAATGAAGAAAATGATTTACAAACACCAGAAAAGCCTATCAATATTAAGGTAGTCTTATAATGATGAGCATAATATGATTATATTGTTAGCTTTTTAGCATGTTATTGGTTCGTTTACAACCCAAACCTTATAATTCTCTTTGTGTCATAATTATGTTCCAATATCCATGGCAGTGGTCCAACAAGTATGAATGTTTCACTTACAATGATATATTGGCACCGGCTCCGCTCTCTTGCGTACCCATGGAAACTGGGTTAGACGATGAGGTATGGATTGATGGTCCTATTTTTAATTTCCAATTTAGTTTTTACGAGAGAATATATTTTCTTGTTTTATTTTATATATTCATGTTTTCTATTTTTTATTTATCTATAATTATTATTATTGTTATTTATATTCTTATATATTGAATTACTAGTCGCATATGCACTTGATTTCTAAGGCTCTCACAACTGGAAAGACAGTGGATTGCCTCAATGCTAACTGAACTGAGAAAACAAAACAAAATGGAATAAAATGAAACAAAAACAGAAAATAAACAAAGAAGAAGAAATGATTGAAGCTATTTGAAGAAATAAATCTATCTGCAGTCCAAAAATGGTACATGATAATTTTTAGTACTTTTTAGGACAACTCCGTAAATCCATATCTTAACCAAAAGGGAAAAAGGTAGATGTCAACGTGAAATAAATAGTACTCATGTATAACTTCTTAATTGTTGTTTGATTATTTCATTATGAATATGTATATGTAAACATTTAAATGGGTTTTATAACATAAAAATATTATGTTCCAAACAACAGCAACAACAACCATCTAGCCCAGAAGAAACAACAAGCAAAAGAAAGCGTACAACCAAAGGAAATGTGGAATTGTTTATCAGACTCAACAAGTTTCAAGAATCTGGTGAACAATATCTCCTCGAGATCAATGAGGTATACCTTCAACCATGATGAATTAACCAGTATAAGCTTTCGCATTAGTGCTCCATGTGTTTTATCTAACACTTGTTAATATTCATATAGCCGAAAAACATGTAATATTAGCAAATGGCATGTGCTAGTGTACGAGAGCGATAATAAATGGAAAGTGGAAGCACACCTTCTAGCACGAGGGGATTATGTTGTGTTGCCATTGTTAGAAGACCCTATTCCTCCAATGTTTCAAAAGAAATATGAAGTTTCATTGCAAGAGCGCCTTGTGGGATGGACAATGGAGAAGAGAAAACGAGACAACGGAAAGGAACATAAGGTCATTGTAACTTCCAATTAAGCCAATCCTTAACAATAGTTGACAAGTTAATATAGTACCTAGAAAATTACATTATTTACCTAATATTTAATCTGTGCATAATATTATCATTACATTTTTAAATTATAATGTTGATTATATGACAAGGCTATCACCAAATTTTCACTAACGCTCTATTTTTACAGTTTTATTATCATCAGGGTAGACAATACAAATCCTTTAACGACATGGCAATATTTATCTTGTATTAATGTAAACTGAAGGATCTTAAACTTAAGAGTGCTACTGGAACTTCACATAAACCCGGTGTAAGTAATTCCAAATTCTTTTTCTCATGAATCATATTTAGAATTATTTTTTCTCCAATTGTTGCTCTTTAACACCATCTGAAGTAAGAAAAGTATTGACATTCTATTGCTATGCGTAGGAGCCAGGAGAAGCTGAAACAAACGTTGCTACAGGTAAATGTAACTTAAGTATGTTGTTTTGGTTCAAATTATTTGATGGTCTTAATAATCATGATATTTAACTGACTCAATTAACGTGTAGATTATGTTAGCATGGCAGGAGAATGAATGCAAATAAGAAGAATGGGCTTATCTTGGTCGATCCTCAATTAGGAAAACCGAATGAATTTGACTCTGCAAATCTGGCAGAGAGAAAACAAAATATTTTTTGGGATGAAGTTATAGAAGTATGAGTGAAGTTTTAGGGAGCCAAAAGATGTCATTTTATTAATATAATTGAAGCTAGATTAAATGTTTATCTGCATTCCGCAACAATGTAAGTTTGAATTGTTTTTCGTTCTACTGTTGAATTTGTTGAATGGCACAATACCCCCGTCATCACGCCCTAAAATGGAAGCCGTGATACGAATTTCAAAAGTTATACCGGTTTACCAAGTCGGCCTAATAATCCTCCAACATACATCAATTGTAACGTTAAAATACCAATTAAGTATGAATAAGGGAATAACTAAGTCAGAGTATGGTTGCAGCGGAATCCAAAAGAAATATCATACAACATAATAATCGTACCTCAGGGTCCTACGCCCTGCTATTATATCGATAAGTTCAAAGTCTAAACCATTACAATTAAAAATCCATCGTCTTGTTAAATCCATATTACAATACGAAACTAGACTACGTGTTGGGGTCCGTCGTCACCGGTGTCTTGATACAGTTCTTCATCTTCTGGTTGATAAAAGAGATGGGTGAGACGAAAATTCTCAGTGGGTGGTTGCCGATGTGCGAGTGTGGCTCGTTTTTATGCACGAAAAATAGTTTTCATGGAAATCAATGCATGAGAGTGCATATGACTTTGTCTCGTTATTTGTATTAAGATTTCCATTAACCATTATGTTAGATTGGTCAGAATCAGTTAAGCATTATTATTGTCTTATTAAACTTACTTCCACTTTCAATTGGATAAGGCCCTAGCCAATATCCCACTTCTCTTGGATAGGGTCGTAGCCAGTATCCAACTTAAATTTAGATAAGGCCATAGTCAATATCCCACTTCACTTGGATAGGACCATAGCCGGTATCAAACTTAAATTTTGATAAGGCCATAGCCAATTTCCCACTTCACTTGGATAGGGCCATAGCCGGTATACCACTAAATTTGGATAAGGTCGTAGGCCGTATCCCACTTCACTTGGATAGGGCCGTAGCCGTTATA
The DNA here is from genome assembly GCA_016081115.2 of Rehmannia glutinosa. Taxonomy (NCBI): domain Eukaryota; kingdom Viridiplantae; phylum Streptophyta; class Magnoliopsida; order Lamiales; family Orobanchaceae; genus Rehmannia; species Rehmannia glutinosa. Next base: position 75,513,897 of record CM071926.1, on the reverse strand, counting down.
CCACTTTAATTTTCACTTTACATTTCACTTTCATTCTCATTTGCACTTCCACTTAACATTTCACTTTACATTTCACTTTAAATTTCATTTCACTTCAAATTTCACTTCACTTTTAATTCCACTTTATGTTTCACTTAAATTTTCAATTCAGAATTTCACTTCCAATCACGCTTTTAACTTATGTAAGTTTGCTCGTTGGAAAAATTTATAAAATTAATTAGCAAGTCCGGTGCGATCTTGGTCACACAATATCACGAATTTATTTAAAAAATAAAAACAAATCTCGCGGTCTAGTTATCGGGCGGATAATCTATTCGGTTTTAATATTTGGTTCGGTGCATTATGTTCAAGCTCAATATTTTTGTTGGATAAGTATGAAAAATATATCTTAAATATTTATAAGGTAACTGAGTTAGAAAATATTAATTTCTAGGTTTTTAGCAAACTTTAAAATAAAAATTATTTTTATTAAGGAGAATATTTTCTTACCGGGTTCTAAAAATTCGATAAGATTCAATTCCGGACTCGAAAAAGGTAAGGTCAGTTCAAATTTTTTGAAACTCCAGAGGGTTATATTTTTCAGAGACTCGGGACATAGTTTAAAAAATTTGCAGATTTGCCCTCTAGTTTCTAAAAAATTGTGGTTTTTCGCTTGATGTTTTAAAATTAGGTAACTCTTAAACCAGGAGGGGTTTTGAGGTGATTCCAAATTTCAAATACTTATTTGGACAATAATAAGTTGTGGTTAAAACAGTTTTGAAAAATTTGAAAGTTAGGTACCTCATTTTTTAAAATTATAATTTTTGCCAAAAAGTGTTTTTTTGTTGTTAAAGGCTCGTTTCAAGTCGGATGGTTATGAAATTTGATCTAAAGGTTCAAAATATCATAATACATAATTCAGAAAGTTTTTGAGGTACCTTGACTACCCAAGTGTTTAAAATTATAGTTTTGGTCCTTTAAGTTTTACAATTTTACATTTTGATATCAAATTTATTCCTTATTGTGTTGTCTTGCACGGAAGGTGTCTTAATCTTTCAAGTCACTTCAAATATGAAATTTACAAAGTTTTGGGTCCAATATTTTGAATTTTCATAGGAGGCCTTCATAGTTTTTATATTTACACTTTTGGCCCCATATTTCATAATAATTGCAAAAATAACCCAACCTCCGATTTTATTTGTACAAATTACAAGTCCAGAATTTCAATAATATATAAAAATTCATATTAAATATTTATAAATCATATTTGAACATGCATAACTTCATAAATCATAAAAACACAATGATAATCATTTTATCAACAATTTATGCAAGAAAGAATATCATACTCATCTTTTTATTTTCTCAAAATTTCATTAAAACATAAATCTCATAAATGCTTGCTATAATTCATAAATTATCATATTATCACTTGAGCATGCATTTTTATGCACTAGTAGAAAGAATGATGCATTTTTGTAGAAATATTTTTTCACCCACCTCGTAGTAGTTTTCGGGTTGGGGTTAAAAATGAAGATATTATTTAGAATCCAAGCTCTTGGTTCTAATACTTCAAGTTAAGCCCCTAAATATCACCATATCCATATTTTGGTGTTAAAATTGTGGTCTCAAGTCCAAGAAAAATATCTTACAACAAATGGGTTAATTCTTACCTTAATATCCTCAAGTAGTCTCCAAAAATGAATTTCTCTCTTCAAGCTTCTTACCTCAAACTTGAGCTCTATAAGTCAGCCCCTAAGCTTCACAAATTCAAATCCTTGAGTCAAAAATTCATTCCTCAAGTTGTCAAGAGGTAAATATTAAAACCACAATTTCACACCTTAATGTGTGTTGTCTTGAATTTCTTCGTCAAGCTTGAAGTCAAGTCTAGTTCTTCCTTAAATCTTCAAGAAAATGCACTTGGAGTACCTCAATAAGGGAAGATTAAACAAGATTAGAAGGTGAATGAAGAGTCTTAGTGTTTAATGAAGATGAATTGATGGTAAAAGAAAAAATTTCTTACTTCTATTAAGTAGAATTTTTTTAAGTCATTGTCTTAATTCAATCACATCTTAGTATTAAAAATAAATAACAAAATACAATTACATTAATATACCAAAATGGACAAATAGAGACACAAGAGAATAATACAAAAATTTAATTGAATAATACAAAAGATCTAATTAGTAGTACTGTAATTGTTTGGTTGATGACTTTAAATCACTCAGAGTGCATTTGCTAGCTTATTAATTAACATGAAAATGGCCTAAGAAATAGTATTTCAATTTTTTATCACTACAACATTGCTGTTTAATATAACTCTTGACAATTTTTTGCTATTTGCAATGAAGAAATTATGTATTCTGATCAATGTAAATATTTACTGGTTCACACTACAGATACAAAAGTGAGACTCTTTATCTTTGGTTTCAATGTAAGAATATTTGCTGCCAAATCGAATAAGCTTATAAATCTCACAATGCTGATCCAAGAATTATGTATACTTTAAAACTTGATTAATTGAATTGAATACAAAAAAAAAGTCAACGTCCAATTGAAACATAAAAATCAATGGTAAAAAATACATAAAATATTCCTATAAATATTCCGTCAAACATAATTCGTCTATTTTAACTATTATTGAGCAATAAGGAAAGTTTGAATTGACCCTAAATTATATACCATTTACAATATTTTCCTAATCTAAAATATTACCGAATATAAGAAGTACAAAGAGCGGGAAATATTTTATTTCGGACTCCTAATTTTTATACATATATACATAAAATAAAATAAGAATACCATTTATAATTTTTTCCTAATTTATATACATATATAATGTAAGAATACAAAAAAAGTCAACATCCAATTGAAACATAAAAATCAAAGACTATATATAGTTTTTAAATACTATAAGCGTTCACTTCTATTAAAAACTATATATAGTCTTTGATTTTTATGTTTCTTTTTTTAAATCCTAATGATGATGAGGATGAGGAATATTGAAAATGATGATGACTTTTTTAAAATCCTAAAGTTATCTAAAATCATTTAATTTGAATATCGATAATGATGCATATATATTATTATGAGTAACATATCTTTTGGTAAACTTTGAATTTTAGAACCGTTGATTAACAATAATTATTGCAAGATCGGTAACATATATTTCTTCCTAAATAATTGTTGTAAAATCCTAACATTTGGTGACTTTTGGTATAATAATAAGTAGGAATACCATTTATAATATTAATAAATTATTGCAAAATCCTATTATTTGGTAACTTTTGGTAAAATTATAAATAGTAATACAATTTACATTATTTTCCTAGTACATATAAAAAATCTTTGGACAAAGCAAGATCAACGATTAGATTGTACAATAAAATATTTCCGAATATGAAAAGTAAAATGAGCGGATTTTTTTTTCTTTATTGAATTTCTTTTTTATTTAATTTCATTTATCCCTTTTTTTCTTTACCTTATTTCGTTTTCCCTTTTCTTTCTTTATTTAATTTCGTTTTTCCTTTTTTTCTTAAGTGGTCATTTATTAACAATAATAATAGTGAAAATAGCACCAAGAGAAATTTTTAAAATTGTGAATAAACAAATTATTTTTCTTGCGTAATTTTATATATATATTTTATTTTAATTTTTTTAATTTTAATTTTTTAATATAATATCTCTGTTTTTTTAATTTTAATAAAATATTTATTTTTAATCACCAAGAAATCATTTAATAGAATGTCATTTCCTTCTAAATAATGTTTTAATGCCACTTACAAAGTTGAACTAATGGCTTGGCAAACAATGAGACAAATTTTGACGATATAGTTTGGGGATTAAAACAATTTTAAAGTTACTTGACATTTATATGTAAGTATTAAAATTATTTTAAATAGTAGTTAAAATCATTGTAGGTAAATATTTACCAACAAAATTAATACCTACAATATTTATGTTGGCCGACAATATTGTTCGAAGTTGAATTTCGAAAAGAGAAAAAAAATATATAATGTAATTTAACTGTTTGACTTGTATTATGGCTTTTTGAGCTTCACCATTCGAGTAAACTCTTTTGATACGGGTTGATGCCAATTTAGTATTGAAAAGGACTTGTTTATTTTAAAGATATAAGGCTTTTTATTATCCAAAAGTTATAAGACTTTTTATTCAAAAATTACTATATCATTTATAGTTGTAATGAACATATAGTAAAAGTATCCAAAAACAAATGTAATAAATAATACAATTTAACAAAATTATACCTAATTGCAAATTAACCAATACAAAACAAATACTCAGATATTTATTCTAAAGCATGATATAAGAAACAAATATTTCATTAATAATAATATATTGTTCATAGAAACACTCCATAAAAAAGTACATAAAAATATTCAAATATAAATAAAGTCTCGAAGTAGTTCAAAAACATCAATCATATATCACTCTAATTATTTTCCTTCTTGATTCTCTCATATGAATCATCATTAGAAAATATTGACACATAAAAAACGTGGTTGACAAGACAAGAGAAAACCAACACTTCACCATCTGAAATACTATTCCGTTATCATAAACGAATTTGCTCCATCCACCCGTAAAATAGAACGCACCATAGGGCTAACCATTTTGATCGTTCAAGTGTGTCCTTAAAATGACTACCGAATTTGCATGGAAGACGCTGACACAAAAAATTTAATGTAATTGTAATAAATTTTCAATGGAACAATATAATAAGCCATTCTAATAAATTCCTTATAAAAATAATAGGAATAAAATCAAAACTATAAAATTAATAACAAAAAAAAATATGTTAGCGGGATAGAAGTTTATATATATAAACAGGAAATATATGTTGACACAAAAAATATTGACACAAAATATGTTGACAGAAAATATGTTAGTATGAGGAATAATAAAACATAAACAAATCATAATTCAAAAACGTCCAACTTAAAAAAATACAGCAAAACTATCAGGAATAATCAAAAAAGAAACTCACCAATTGGTGTCCGTACGGATATACAATATATAGTTTATATAAAAATTCATTTTTATTACTGCATTTGAGTTCAATATGTCGATGTTGGCGAGACATTTGATGAAAAGAAAATAGAGGGGAACGTGAAGATGAAGCCATATTTGGTGGTTATGCTTCGAATTTAGGATCAACAATATCAAAGTGTTTCTCTAATGCTATTTAAGTAGTATAAATATAAGAGAATTTAGCATAAATAATAAAACTGCCAAAAAAATCTCTGAACACAAAATCAATTGTGAAGCCCCGATTTTTCCGAGCATGTTATTGATCTTTTTGACGTCTATGTATTTGATCGACTATTTTACCGTCACTTAGACGGGTAAATATTAATAATATATATTTTGCATTTAATTTCATTTTTATTTATTACTTGTGATCATGATCATTATTAATTCTATTTCGCATTTATGATCACTTGATTGATCATTATTACTATTTTTGTATTTATTAGTCACCTTATAATTTTAAGAGACTATTTATTTTAGAGATTTTTACCTTATAGAATTAAGAATTTGATTTAGATTAAGTGATTTTGAGACTTATAAGTGATCAAGGAAATCACTAATTATTTTGGAGATTGATATTATTCATCTATTATCATCAAATATGGGACAAAAAAAATATGGAATTACCACAATACCCCTAGGTGGACGGCAATAATGAGATTTTTGGTGTAGAAATACCACCCAACGCTTGTACATATACACCTTATGTAGTCATCTTGTGTATAATTACACCATTAATTCAAATATTATACACCTTATCTTATACACCAATTCTTTATTACTATTTTTCCCAACATCTTTCCACTTAACCAACATTCTTCTCAATATTCCCCAACACCATTCAAGCCCATACTTTGACTTGCATTTTGTCTCCCATGCAAGAAGCAAACTACAAGCTTGAAAATTTTTCTCCTTCTCTCTGTCCCTAGCACACGGCCACAAGGCCAATTTTTACAAAAAATTGGTTAAAATTTTTCATCCAACACATTCTAATCTTCAACTAATTCTCCTCCTTGTCTCTAAACAATCCCCCCCTCTCTCTCTCTAAAATCTTTCATATCTTCAAATCTTCAAACACCAATTCTTCATATCTTCAAATCTTCAAACACCAATTCTTCATATCTTCAAACCTTCAAGAACCATTTCTTCACATCTTCAAATCTTCAAACACAAGTCCTTCACATCTTCAAGCATACCTTCATACCTTCAAGAATATCTTCTTTATATCATCAAACACTCCTTCTTTCTTCAAACATCTAAAAAAAAACAAACATTCTTCCTACTTAAATCAAAAAATTCGAACCCCCTATCTCTAAGGTAAGAAATTTCATTCCTCAATTCAACTTGATATCTTACAACTCATCACCTTCTCTTCTTAATTTAAGTTTGAAATTTTGATTTGAGGTACTTAGAAGACTACTTGAAGACATGCATGCATGGTGGTTAATTTAGAAGACTTGAAGAATAATTGTTAGAGAAATTGGACTACAAGGTAAGATTTGGACACTAGAGCCCTTTTCTCTTCTTCTTCCTATTTTCTTCAAATTTTAACACCCCTTTTTCATATTTGAGAAATAAGGGCTGACCTTAGGTGATTTTGAAGGTGAATCAAAAATCCCAAATTTGAAGCTTCAACTAGTTTCAAATCACTTACTACAAAAGGTAAAGTGTAGTATTTCCAATTTTCTTATCTTCTTCTTTTTCTTCTTAATTTTTCACTCAATTTTCCTAACTCTAAATTTTTGATATTTTTGACTTAGGGGCCGACCTAAGTGACCTCATACCAAGTTGTGAAATTGTCCTTTTATTTCACAACTCTCCAAATTTAAGGTGGGTGGAAAAATACTTTCAACTTCTAGGGATTTTTGTTAGATGCATGTAGTGTTTTGATCATGAGCACTTGAGATATGTATATTTTATGTATGCATTTAATTTTATGTATCAAGTTATGAAATTTCTCAATGTTGCTCAAAAAAATGCTATTTATTGAAATTTAGGTGCATGCATGTACAATTTAATGCTCTATTTGATGAATTCTTATATGAAATGAGCATGCATGTGTATGATCCTTGAAATCCATGTTTTGTATGACTTATAACCTGGAAAAGTCGAGCATAATTGGTTAAATTTCAATTTTGGACTTAAAATGCAAAAATAGAAAGTTGGTGGACTTAATTGCAAGAAAATAAAACTTAAGGGACCCTCTCGCAAATTTCGAATTTTGGGGTTGTACTCAGGTTCAAAAATAACTTTTGACATTTCAATAAAGTTTTAAGAGTCTTAAGATAAATAAAATCAACCTTTAAAAGCCCAAGTACTAGATTGTAAAATTTTAGAAGTTTAAGGGCTACTTTGTAATTTGAACTGTTGGACCTTAATTTCAAAATTTGAAATTTTCACTCTTAAGGACTCGAAATGACATATTTTAAATGTATTCCAAAAATTCAAGTGTTTAGAGCTTGGAAAGTAATTTTACTAAAATTGAGGGACTAAATTGTAAAAGATTAAACTTGATGACCCAAATGAAATTTCCATGACTTATACATCCCATGTACCGAATTACTAATTTAACTATAACTTAATTATATTTTGGACCCAAGGTTCAAATTTCATAACAATTGAACCCCTAAAAGCCTTAAAGGCAATTATTTCAAAATTGGACAAAAATGATACTTTCAAAAGTTAAAGGACCTACACTTATTTCTTTTAAAAGTCGCTTTTGTCCCAATATCCTATCAACCTTAGTGACATTTTCCAACCGGAATCACATTAAAAGCCCTTAGGTTTGTGAGTTCCGATTATTTTAAACTTAAGGTCCGAAATGACAATTTTTAAAATTTAGGGCCAATGTGAGAATTTTATAAAAACTCGACCTCAAAACTTTAAAAAACCGAATCTCTCGGACAATTTGGAGAATTTAGGAACCGACCTCATAATTTTTCAAGGTCGGAATATTTATTTATTCAATTTTTAACCCCAAAAGTCTTGGTTTTTACAAAATAGGGCTAAATTGTAATTTTTCTTTTATAAAGGACCTAACTCAAATTATTCTTCCTTTTACTAAAATAGCCCTGGATCCTCCGACTTGGTGATTTAATTAAAGTATTTTATTTTCTCAAAAACCTCGACTTATCGGACCGATTCAACCGATTAATACCCGACCACGGGGCGACTTCCTCGCCTTGCGGTTTTGAATCTATAACGGGACTTATGTTCCACCTAATCTTTCAAGATATCGAAGATTGCTTATCCTTCCGATAATCACCTTCATCCAAATAACTCCACCAACGCCATATTTCTACTCGTGAATTTTCAAAAATTTTCCGAATCGCTTCCCGAATCAATAATACTCGATCGCCTGGTTGACTACCTAAACTTGTATTTACTTTCCGCTGAGTCAACTTGGTGTGTCGAGCTCACAAATCGGAATGGATACATCGGGGATGGAAGGCAACTCACCGCTATTCCACTCTTTCGGCCCCATCGCCCTAATCCCACAACCGAGGGACGGAGTTTGTCCAAGGGAAGCGGGTCGTAGTACTTGAGGTATAATCATGATTATGACAATCCGGGCCTAACTTGCTCTACTATAGATTTGTCTTTGCCTATGGAGCGATAAGGTGACAGGTGTCTTGACCATCTTGCTCGGGGAGTTACAAGGAAGAACGAAGGAAACGCTGTCTCGATCCACATGATTCTCGAGTTATCGGACCCGTTTGGTTGGCGCTACAAACCGCACGCAACCGCTACTTGTTTTGCATTGGTTGGCGCTACAAACCGTGACGCAACCATTATCGCTTTGCATGGGATTGGCGTTACATTTCCGCACGCAATCATACCTGTCTTGATCAATCACATAGTGCTGTGTGACCATGAATCGTTTTCTTGAATCGTATAAGTATATTACTTAAATATATTTATCACGACGCTTGTGGATTGTGTGTGTGAATTCATGCATCATACTCACGCCGCGTTTTCATATAATTGTTTTTCGCATTAACTATATATCGCCACACTTGCATACGATCACCCCATCCACCGAGATTTTGCCTCATCCCCACTGTTTTCTAACCTTTAGATGAGGACTTCGTTGAAGATGTCGAACCTACTTGGATTGAGCCCTCAGACTCGCTTGTTGGATTTACCACTTTGTTGTTATTGATGGACTCATTTCTTTTGATTCTTTGTTGGACTATTTTATTTTCTTTTCATTAGGTTTGTAATCAAGGGCGTAGGACCCTTTGACTTTTAAGTTGTTATCTTTGGCCGATTTTCGAGGATGTAATTTGGATTGTGGATGTTGTGGATGTAAGTTGTACTTGTTATTTTATTTCCACGCTATTTAGACTGTTCCATGGGTTCTCGATGATATTAAATGCACTATTTGGTTACTTGTATTTAAGTTGTGGATCATCGTCGCGTCGTCCGTTTGGGGCGTGGCTACAAACCGTGACGCAACCATTAATTGTCTTGCATAGGATTGGCGTTACATTCCGCACGCAAGCCTACCTATCTTGCCTGAATCACATAGTATTTGTGTGACCACGAATCGCTTTTCTTAAACTGTATAAGTATACTACTTAAATATTTTATCACGACGCTATGATCGTGTGTGAATTCATGCATCATATCTCACGCGTTTACATACAATCAAGCCGCATTAACTATATATCGCCACACTTGCACACTATCACCCCATCCACCGAGATTTTCGCCTCATCCCCTCCTCGCTTTTCTAACCTTTAGATGGGGACTATGTTGAAGATGTCGAACCACCTACGATTGATGACCCTCGCCCGCCTGTCGATCTTGCACCTTTTTACTAATGATTGTTCTTATTTCATGTAATTTTACTAATGTTGGACTCCGTCTATCCTCGCTACTCTTTTTCTCTTTGATTGTAAATTAAGGGCGTAGGACCCTTTGACGTTTAAGATTTGGATATTGTACTTTACCTTATGTTTTAGTTTTAGCCTCAGTAAACTTATTCAAGTTATTATGTTGGATGTATTTGGATATTAGTTGACCGTAAGTTGTAACTCGTACTTGTTCTTCATTTCCGCCTTTATTTGACTGTTCCATTGAGATTTCGTTGATATTTGCCTAGACCATTTGATTTACTTGTATTTAAGTTGTGGATGTCACGCCCAAATTTCATAATCAAAATAACACCCAATTACAATAGAATATCATCCAATATGGTACAACCCAAATATTCAAAATTTAGCTTATCAAGAGCTATTCTCTAATCACAAACAACTAGAACCCATAAATACAATGGAACTCTACAAATCTTTAACATGTAGAGTTACAAGTCACCGAACCCGTATAAAATAAAATAGTTACAAAGTTCAAGTGTTGACGAACAAGTCTATCAGAAGGAACCTATTAGGTCGGGTCAATCCCGGTCCGGACGTCTCATGATGGTCTCGTCGATCTCAAAATGTTTGGTCACCAAAAGTTTTATAAAATCGTGGGGTGAGCCAAACGAGCTCGAGAGGGTTGGGGTAGGGGAATGCGATTGAAAAGCTAAAATATTTCCTTTTCTTTGGGAGTACTTAGTGTTCCATAAAGTTATTCATGTATGCATGACAATGGTGCACAAAAGATTCATTAAATGCAATGATAGAGAACATAGCTCGATTCAATAATTCTCAATCAATTTTTAATGCTAGCAATGATGCAAAACACATTATGCAATAATTAATCTAGACAGAAATGTTTTGTTTTTCACAAGAATCATAGATATCTCGGTTTTTGAAAACAAATAATAGATATCCGGATTTAAAATAAAGTTTCTTTAATACAAGCGTCGATCAGTCAATCCGTCGCCACCAAACAAGAAACGTAGGATCGGTGTTGATCGGACATCGACTGCCCCGTTCTCCTTATTGCTCCCAATAATATTTGGCCGAAGCCCAATCACCTTATCCCTCCCACTAGGCTCGACGTCTCTTTAGCTATGGGCTTTTGCCCAGAGATCGTCATATTCATGAATATACCGTTCTACGACCCAAGTTCTGTCGCCGTCTCCGGCCCGACCCGAAAGTGGGAGTAGGCAAATGGGTAGTCAAACAGGGATCACAGGCAACCTATTCGATCCGTTGTCTAACCTACCCACACCGCAATGGACTCAGTCAATCAATATTTTGTCAAAGTGACATTTTTTAGGCCAAAGGCCGAGTTAAGCAGTTGCGATAGTTAAAATGCAAATGAATATGTAACTTGACACCATGAATGATATACTTTATGTTTTCTTTAATAAACGAAATTAGTTTGGAAGAAACACCAAACATAATCATAGAACAATCTTATATTGTGAACTTTATGAAAATAATATATATCGTGAAATTATGCAATTGCTTAATGTCGTGAAGTTTAGGAATAGTTAATGTCGTGAAATTTATGAAATTACAAGCAAACCTAATTTTCTTTAGAAAAATGATAATTTGCCCACCTTTGACTTAAAGACCGCCTTAAAGATGTGCATAATGATGATGTAAGGTGCAAGTCTGAGTTGTCTGATTCCAGCTTGTCCTCTACACAAAAATAGCATAATCATTCATATACTATTTCTACCTTATTAAAATACAAATTGCTTTAATATTTGGATTCCAAAAGCTCTATATAATATTTTGTTTGTCCAAGTTTATCTTTAGCTAATTATGAAAATAGAAAGTAGTCCAAGTAAATAATTAAGGAATTATTCTGTAAGCTTTCTTAAACCTGTGTTTAAGCTATACTAAACCTTGACGAATTTAATAATAGGGTTTTATTTCAAATATTCAACTAATCGATTATACACCATATTTTCTCATTAAAACCAGATTTAATCCCTTAATGAACCTTACAGATTATCAAAACCATATTTCCTATTCGCTAACCGAATTATTAAATAAAAGAGTACTAACCATTCATTCTTATTCAAAATTTAATTTAATCTAATATTATACTAAACTAAAATTAGTAATTTAGTAAGAAAGTGGTTATCTATGAATATGGATTATTCTGAAAAATATTGTTCTATTAGTAAAACAAGACAAAATTTACTAACAATCCCCGGTTCAAATATCTCGCAGTACATGATAAAATTCGGAAATGGGTCTAGTTGAAATAATTTGAAAATGGACCCAAATTTGATGTACTTTGCAGAAGTTGACCCATATATTTGTCAAATAAAAGAAATAAAAATAAAATAAAATAAAATAATAAAAAAATCACAAAGAAGATCAGGAGCTTTTCAGGTCAATAATGGAAAATTCAATAACCTAAACACCAAATAAAGAGGAAAGAACGAGAACAGGTTCACGCATGTATCCAAATAAAAATTTTCATTTTCTATTTCTTTTTTTTTTCAAACTTACTAAAATTATTTTACCAACTTTTGGGTTTAGGTCTGGATCGACAGGAGTTGACAAGCACCACAGTGGCCTCCATATTTGGTTCGATTCCCATTATAGGTCTCGGTCTAACTCAAATCGGGTGTCCGGAAGCGATTTCGATAGAAAAGTGGGGAGAGAGGCGGCGGCGGGTGGCGGTGGTTTACGACATCAGTTGTATGTAAGAGGTGGCAGGACATGGTGGTGTGCGGCGGCTGAATATGGAGGAGACATTAAGGAGGTCGTACTTCTCGTGTTGCTGGAGAAGTTAAAGAGAGAGGGAAAAAGGATAAGGATAAGAGGATTCTAGAGAGAGGATTGTGTTAAAGTGTGATGTGTTGGAAGGTGCTGAACAATGAGTAGTAGGATTACAATTTTAAGGCTAAGTGTGAATCCAGTGGGTCAAAGGCTGCATTTCTAGAGTTGGGTTGGATTATTGGGCTTTAATTTAGGGTCAAAAAAGTTCTTAAAAACTATATTCTTATGTATGAGTTTAATTAAATAAAACGTTGAAATTATGGGTCTACCATTAGCCTGGTTTGATAAATAATTAAGACTAATAAATTAATATTAGGCCTGATTAAAAATTTATACTACAATTAATCCTTAAAAATAAAAATTACTAAAATCCCAATTTCAAGAATTTCCCATAGCGACGATCCAATCCATTCTTAACATAGCATATTTTTCATAACTGACTACGCCAGTAATTCAAAATTCATTGACTCATTATCCTAAATTGTCCAAATATACTATCACTCAATCAAAATACCGAATAATTAATCCGAGTAAGAATTGAGACTCGCTTAACTAAGTCGAATATCAATCAAATATTAAATACTTTCAATAATAAACTCGAAATATTATACAAAAATGGTGAAGGCACAAAATAGAAATTTTATACTAAAATGTTATTTTTAGCGATATTAAACCGTTATTCGAAATTGGGGTCTTACAGTGGATCATCGCGCCGTCCATTTGGGGTGTGACATCAATTGTTGATTCAATGGTGAAAGATACATAAAATCATGATTCGTCTATTTTAACTATTATTAAATAATATAGGAAAGTTTGAATAGTCATTAGTATTTAAAATTTGATTAATTAATAGTATATTGTAAAAAAAAGTAACGACACCATTGAACAAATAAATAATATATTTGATGAAGATATAATGTGTAGAATCAACATAATCATTGTGATATATATGAATGAAAAAACCGACGTATACTAATATTAATTGTAGTGAAATACTATTTATAATTTTTAAAATCTATATATTATATATAGATAGAATTGATAGTATAGAGTCACTTTTGGTATAAAGTAGGAATACCATTTATAATTTTTTTCTAATTTTTATACATATAAAATAGAATACCATTTATGATATTTCCTAATTTATATACACATAAAGTAGGAATACCTTTTACAATCTTTTCTTATAATATTTTTCTAATTTATATAATTACAACGATTTTCTTATAATATTTTCCTAATATAAGCATTTATAATAATTACCATTTATAATGTTTATAATTGTTTCCTAATATAATAAATAAAAAGAGCGGGAAAATTATTGTTTCGAACTTCTCGCTATTATATATATAGATAGGTTTTGTGACACTTAACCAAATAATTCATCACTATACAACATTGTATCTTATGTTGATTTAAAGTTGGGGCCTCACACCATCTTTATCACCCTTGACAATTAATAAGAGTGATTAGATTAATCGAAATCAGTGTTTTGTTTTGTTTTTCAATAGAGAATACCTAGATATATGTATGTATGTGTAGGGTCTGATCCTTGATTTTATTCTTGATATTAAGAGGTGAGAGAGTAATGGACTAGCATTGGCGTAATCGAGTAAATTTGCAAGGTTTTGGATAAGACAAGAAGGACAAAAAAATAAATCCAACTCTCATGATTTCATGAACTGATTTATTCCATATTCAGTTACGAGAAGGAGTGCAAGGCGGTTTTTAATTCAAATTGGCAGGTTTGAAAGTTTTTCAAATACAGATTTCCCAACAGTAAGGATGTACTAAAAATGCAGTAATAATATAGTAAATATGGATGAATATATTTCAATACTATATGAGTATCAGTCGTTTTTTAATTCGAATTGACAGGTTTAAGAGTTTTTCAAGCACCACAACATAAATGACATTGGGTAACACAAAATTATAGCACTTTTTACATAAAGCATATTATTTAACACATTTTTGTAGCACTTTACATTATAATATTTATGTAACACTTTATAAATATGTAACACTTATTTGTAACAGCTTCAATTTGTAACAGCTTCAAATAAGTAACACCTTTTACGTATCTCCTTTTTTTGTTATTGTTTTGGTAACACAAATATGTATCACTTTAATTAAAAAACTCTCCAAGTAACACTATATTTAATTAATTGTAATACCTTTTTGCCTATGTTTTGGAAACACCAAATTATGTTGGTTTAATTAAATAATATGAAATTTATTTAATTAAAAGGCAAACGCAATATTAATTTTTCTTATTTTTTATTTTATTTTTAATGTTTTAGTAATATTAATCTAAATATTAATAAATGTCAATTTCATATATTCTCCCTATTTATTGTATACGAGATTTTAATTAGTTAGTTTACTTGTATCATTAACATAATTTCATATTTCATAAATAAAATATATTGTTTATTTATTTATTAATTTTTAACTTATTGCTATTAATTCAATTATATGGAGTATATATATAAGTGAGGATACATAATAAATTGCTAAATGTTATATGATATTTCAAGAAACTTATACCATGGATTTTATCGATGGAAACCATTGTATTATCGATGGATTTTTTCGTCGGTAATTTTTTTTTATTTTTATACTTTGTTTTATTTACCAATGGAAAATCAATTCGTTGATAAATTTATTTGTATTTTTACTTATTATTTTTATTATGTTTTTTAATATATAATATAATTTCTAATGTAAAATATAATTTATAATATATATAATATATGATATAAATTTATATTTATAGTTAATAATATAATTTTAATACATATAGTATATAATATATTTTTTAAAATATATATATATATATATGTATATATAAAAATCAAACAAAAGATGCAATAAGAATCAACTTAGCCCAGTAGTAAATTGTCATTTCCAAACAGCATAGGTCTTGGGTTCGATGCTTCTTGGGAGCAAAAAATCACTTGTTAAATGTCCTAAAAAGTGCTAAAAGTATTACAAAAAAGTGTTATATTTTGCCAAAAAAATGTGTTATATTTTGATAAGAAAAGTGCTACATTCGACTCATATGTAACATTTTATAATTATTTTTTTAAAGTATTACAATAGATGAGTCTTGAATGTAACACTTAGAAAAGCGTCACCAAAGCTATTAAAAATGATACCGTAGACTATAGGTAGCACGGGCAAGTACATCACCATAAAAAGTGTTATATATTGTCTACAAAAAAGAACATTTTATGGCAATTATGTAATATTTTATGGGTGTTACCTTATGTCACTTATGTTGTAGTGAAGTTTAGGTTTCAATATTATATTAATCAATACAGAAATTAAAAAATCATGATGAATGTTCTAAACTAGGGGGTGTCAATTTCGGACCCGACACGCAACTCCAACACAAACCTAACACGAAATTTGTGGGTATGGGTCTCAAAGCATCATGGGTTTGGTGAATTAGGTAGAACTCGAGTAACCCGCCATTCAAATAGTCGGGCTCAAGGTCAACCTCGTTATAACCCATTTAACCCTCTAACATATTTATACATTTTTAAAAAAGTAAATAAATAATTGATTGTAAGAAAAACAAAAATAAAATATGTCCTAAAACTTAAATGCTAAAATCTCTTTAGTTATGTATTTTGTTATTATTTTGCATATCTTTTTGTATATTGTCCTCAAAATATTATTTGCATGTTTTGTTCTTAAATGCTAAATGCCACACTCGCACACTGGCACCCATCCACTGAGAATTTTTGTCTCACCCCACCTCTTTTATCAACCAGAAGATGGAGAACCGTATCAGGACGTTGGTGGCGATGACTTCCAAGATGTAGTCTAGTTTCATTATTGTAATTGGGATTTGATAAGACGCTAGATGTTAAATTGTAATGTTTTAGACTCTGGACTTATTTGAT
The DNA here is from genome assembly GCA_016081115.2 of Rehmannia glutinosa. Classification (NCBI taxonomy): domain Eukaryota; kingdom Viridiplantae; phylum Streptophyta; class Magnoliopsida; order Lamiales; family Orobanchaceae; genus Rehmannia; species Rehmannia glutinosa. The sequence continues at coordinate 75,497,318 of CM071926.1, read as the reverse complement.
GTAATAGCAGGGCGTAGGACCCTGAGATACAATAATGATGTTGTATGGTATTTTCTTTTGATTCCGCTGCAACCATACTCTAACTTAGTTGTTCCCTTAATTATGCCTAATTGGGATTTAGAATTATTGTTGATTTATAATGAATGATTATTAGGTTGGCTTGGTAAAACAGTAAGTTTTGTAATTCCATGTCATGACTTCCATTTTGGGGCATGATAGTTATGGTATTAGAGCTCCATTTGTAAGAAGGAAACTTACACCGAAATGACCAGTGATAGGTTCATCCGCTTGGATTGGATACCCTACTAGATGACTTAAGTTGAATCTTGGATGACTATTTGAATCCTTTTGGGTTGTCATAGTGTTAAAATATCCGAATAATTCTCGGATTGGATGTAAGGTGATTTAGAAATTATCGAATATGAAGGTTTTAATGTCCCGAGTATGACGAGACCTTAATGATATAGGCTATTGCTTAATGGTATCTATGTTTGCTATGTGATGTGCTATGGGATCTAGATGCCTATTGATATTATTCCGGATAGTGATAATATGGAAATCACTCGGTATGATTTACAGAAGGTAATGCCACTGAGTTATTCAATTCTAAATGCTTGTGCAAACTTAAGTAAGAAATTTCACGTGTAGTTTTGTATCACGGATAAGATACATTATGGATGTGAATATTACATGATCTCGACTTGATATCGTCACTAAGTACCTTCTAAGTTGTGATGCCTAACTTGGATGATGATTATCTAAGATTATTCGGACTATTATTGTGATTGAGACACTTATATGGTATTTAAATTAGTTGTTAGTTAATTTACTATGACTTAATTTTTTATTTTTTTATTTTTTTTCTAGTCATTAAGTATGGAATAATTATAAAGATGGATACTAGTATTTTATGTAAGATATATGAGATGTGCACATTCATCTAGAATAATCAAGGTCCTTATGGATATGGGGAACTAAGATTCGATCAAGATTTTAGTAGGAGCGACTCCTATTATTACAACTTTGGAAATGACTTATTTAATGATTGATGAGGTCTCGACTATTATATATTGTTTGATAGAAATTTTGGGTTGACCTTATACTTTTAACGGTGAAATCTACTATCAATTGTTAAAGGAAAGATGACGATATGAATAAGTGTCAACTATTTAGTTAAATTGAGACTATTATTATGAGTACCACTTTCTTAAGTGAATGAAATATTGACTAACTGCAACAAGGAAGGATATATTCAAGATTTGGATTATAAGTAGGATGTTTCTAGCTAATAATTATGGGAATAGTACCTCAAAGCAATATCGTGGATTAAATATGACCGTTTAAGTCATAATCGAGTAATGATGTTCAATCAAATTTTCGGATCATGAATAGGGTATTATGAATATTGTCTATTACGTGATAATGGGAAGAAAATTTTGAGCAACACTAAGGTTTATTAGAAATATTTTTACAGAATGATTAATTGAAGTTGATTGATGTGAACTTGGATCGTATATAAGCGCCTCTAGGCCTCATAAGTATTGATAGTGAGATTATGATAGATCCTCCATAAATAGATATAAGCATGAATCTCATCTTCAGTTTGAAAAGAATTATTTCAGAAGAGAATTTGGGGACCAAATTCCTTTAAGGAGAGGAGAATGTGAGACCTCAAAAATTTTCAACCGTAGACGACACAATCATGGACCTCTTTTTTTTTTAAAAAAACAAACTATGTCTCAACTTTTGATATTTTGAAACAAAATATAATTTTTGTAAGTATCCACTATGATAAACCCAATATCCCTACTCAAAGTTGATTATCTTGGTTTATCAAACTTGTATTATAAAATTTTAAAATTCTTACTATAAAATATAGTAGTGCTTAAAACTATTCGAAGAAATACGATTTCGCGCCTTACAAAATATTTTTTTCATCCTTATGATATTTGAGAACTATCTACTACTAATTTAATATTTTAAAAAATACAATGCCGTATATCTTGAAAGCTCAATTGGTAAAATTACATTTTCTAAAGAATAGTACCTTAGATTTATTTTATAAAAACTCCAACTTTTGCATTGAAATGACAAAGTATCTCATTCTTGATTTTGTTGAAATACTTACTACTTGATTTATCTAGTAGATACAATATTTTATACTCAGAATCATTTTTATTTTACGGTGTACATTAATAATACCTATTTTCACTTCTTTGGCTATTGTCGATTTCTTTCAACTTTGAACGGATACATTAACTAGTTGGATTTCTTTTTTAACAACTAATCTTGTAGCATAAAATTTATGTAAATATGTGAGGCCCCGGATTTTTCAACCATAACGATACGATTGCCGACATTTTTTTCCCGATAATTTATTCTTATATTTATTATTTATGTTACCATTTGTATTATGTTAATGGATTTAGCATCGGTTATCTATTTCACCTTAACCTTGTAAGAAAAAGTATTATTAAAAGTCCATTCTTTACGCAAAACTACCATTTTGATTTAAACATACCTATTTTTAAATTTTTGAGATTTTGAAATAAAAATACAACTGAAACATTCTATACGATAATCTCAATATCTTTACTCAAAATCTATTATCTTGGTTTATAAATATTGTGTTATAAAATTTTTAAAATTCTTAGCATACTATAGTAGTGCTTAAAATTATTTCGAAAAAAAATGATTTTGTGCATTGCGAACAAACCCTTTCATCTTTGAAAACTAACTACTACTAGTTAGTAATCTTCTTGTAACATGATAAATTTATTTTATCTTATAATTTTCGAAATTTATTACTTATATATCTGAAAATATTTAAGTTGCTTGATTATTCATACTTGCTACTTGTGTATTATTAGACACCTTAGAATTTTAGGAGACCTATTTCATTAAGTGATATATATCCTATATAAATAAGAGTTTGATTTAGAATAAATTATTATGAGACTCATAAGTGATTGTGGGAATTATTATTAATTTTTGGATTTGATAATTGGTGTAGCAATACCTTTCAATCCTTGTACACATACACTACATTATACTATACTTATACGAAGTATTATACCAAATCCTACACAATATTTTAATCCATCATCTTTCAAATCTCAACACCCAACTCCACTCAACAAACATTCCTCTAAAAACTCACCCACTCTCCCACTCACTCATTCAAGCCTATGCTTTGACCCACCTACATGCTCCCCATGCAAGCAACACAAGCCAACACCCAAATCACCTTTCCCCTCATTCATTTTCGGCCAACACCACCAAACAACACCAAAATTCTATTTTTTTTCTCTCAACGCTACTCTCTCAAGTTTTCTCCCAACTCCCTCTACATTCTTCCCTACTTCTTCCTTCTTTCTTTCTTTTTCTTCGATGCTTAGCCAGAATTTTACAAAACTTTCTCCCTACCTTGAGAAAATTCGAACCATACTCAAGCAAGGTGAAAAAAATTTGCTTCTTCATCAATCACTTCTATAATTTTCAAGCTTATCTCTTTCATCTTCTAATTTGAGTTTATTTTCCATTTTGAGGTGCACTTAGAGGTTTTAACTTGGAGTCATTAAGGAGACTTGGACACAAGCTTTAAGGACTTTCTAGACATCCCTATAAATCAAGATATCAAGGTAAAATTGGAGTTTTAGCACATTCTTCTTCTTCCCTATTAATTTCAAATTTTAACACCAAAATCACATTTTTGTGGTGATTAGGGGCTGACCTTGGAGCTTGGGTTAAGAGGTGTTCAAGTTCTTGAGTAGACCATCCATTTTGACTATAAACTCTCAACTACACAAGGTAAGTGTAGCACTCTTGGCCCTATTCAAATTTTCCCATTCTTATCCCAAATCTCTATTTTCTAAATCAAAATCCTTATAATGTTGACTTAGGGGCTGCTTTAAGTTAAGTTGGAATTCTCAAGGATTAGTGAGAAATATCACATCTAGACCAATCATCCAAAAAACATAAGGTGGAAACTTTTTCAAAAACTCTAGTGATTTTAGAAGAATGACATGTAGTACCATGAAAAATTATATGATATATTATAATTATGTATTTCATGTGTGATATCCCAACAATTTCACAAATTATGCTTAAAGTTCCAATTTTTACAAAATAGGTGCATGCAAGTATAAAATCATGATTTATTTGATGAATTCTTGTATGATATGTAATTTCATGCCTATGTACTTAAAGTTTTATATTTTAATTGTTTTTATTCTGTATATTTCGTTCATAATTGGAAAATTTATATTTTTGGACCTTAGTTGCAAAATTGGCTTAATTAGAGGACTAAATTGCAAGAAAATAAAAATTGTGGGACCCCTCTATAAATATTCGAATGTGGGACTGTACTAATGTTCGAATATGATATTTTGATATAATAATAAAGTTTTAAAGGTTTCGAGATGTCAAAAATCAACCCTTGAAAGCCCAAAGACTTAATTGTAGAACTTTTGAAAGTTTAAGGGCAAAAATGCAATTTTCGAATATATACCAGCACCACTTTTTTAAAATTTCCAAATTTTCAAATTTTAAGGACTTAAATACTCAAATTTTGAATAAATTCCAAAAATCATAATGTTTTGAGTAAAGAAAACCAATTTTTAAAAAACAATTGAGGACTAAAGTGTAAAATACTACACTCAAGGACCAAAATGAAATTTCCAGGACTTATACAGTCCATGTTCCTGGAAAACTACATTAAATTTAATTTTATAATATTTTGAACCCACGTTTCAAATTTCATAACAAATAGATCCCAAATAAGCCTTAACGACAACAACTCAAAAAATGGACTAGAATGGAATTTTTTAAAGTTAAGGGACCTAAACTAACACTTTTTCAAAACTGTTTACGTTCCAATAACACTCTAATATAAGTGATATTTTAAAATTATAATCACATCAAAAGCCCTTCCGGTTTGTGAGATCCAAATATTTTAAACTCGGGGGCCGAAATGATAATTTTGACAAAAATAGGGACAAACTTGTAATTTGCCAAACACTCGACCACAAACTTTTGAAAACCTGATTCTCTGGATAATTCGGAGAATATAGGAACTGGCCTTATAATATTCCGAGGTCGGAACAAACATTTATTCAATTTCAAACCCGATAAACACTAGTTTTTCTAAAACGGGGCTACTTGTAAAATTTCTTTTTGCCAAGAACCTCAAATTAATTATTTTCTATATTATAGCCCTGGTATTTACTGACTTATATAATTATGTATGAAATTTAGTTTTCTTAAAATTATCGACTTTAACGAACCCCTTAACCGACTTTTTGCAGATTGGGCGACTTCATCGCTTATAACTTTTGAGTTTACAACGAGGCAATCTCCAACATAATATACCAAATCAGTTAAGGTCGGTTATCCTCCCGATAATTAGCTTCATTTAATAATTACTCCGCCAATGCCGATAAACGCTGCGTGTAAAATTTCTTGTATTTGTATTTGTATCGATTTCAAATTTTTATTATTACTCGACAAATTTTAATGACATATTATACATGTATATATATACTTGTTTGAGTCAACTTGGTGTGTCGAGCTCACGATCGGAGTGGACGATCGTGGGATGGAACAGCAGCTGATTGCTATTCCATTCTCCGCCCCGTCGTCTTATCCTACCCTTGGCGGACGAGTGTCCAACGGGAGAAGTGGGTCATAGTAGTTGAGGTATAATCATGATTATGACAATCGGGCCTTGCAAGCCTTTCTTGTTGGATTGTCGTGCTTATGGAGTGACGGGTGCTAGGCCTTGTGCAAGTGCTGGGGAGTCATAAGGTAACGAAGAATCGTTGTCCGATCCACACGATTCTCGGAGTTACTGTGTAGGTCCCCAAGGGGTGTAAGTGTAAGGTTTAGAAGGGGGGTTGAATAAACCTTACCAAATTTTCAAATTTTCGATTTAGGCCTTTTAAATCTACACTGAGTTCTACTGCGTGTGTCTTGATGGACAGTCAAATTAGTCACTCAGAGAGTTAATCTCTCAATGAGACTCGGTGAGCCATTAATAGAGTAACTCAAATTGTGTTGGCTATAAATTGACTCAACTGTGGTTTTGTTTTATTGGAAGACTTAACACCCTTAAGTTTGATTAAGCAAGTTTTTACAAACTTGATTTAGTACTTATAAATTATCAAATGGATAGCAAATTTATCACGGATATGAGCAATTAAAAGTGCGAGAAATTTAAATGTTGAAATGTAAATGACACAAGAAAGTTTTTATAGAGGTTCAAGATGGGGTAATTCTTCTACTCCTCTCTTCTCCAACTCCCGGAGGAATCCACTAAGTAATGATCGGTTCTGAGTGGTAATGATCCGATACAAGTCTTGATCACAACGGCCGACTTGATCCTTTGGGACTCGTCCCGAGACGCCTTGATCACTCGGTGGCTTCTCGACGACTCGGCCTTTCTTCACAGGCATTGCTACCGCTTTGCTACTACACTCACTTGCTTAAGCACTTTGGATTTGATCACGAAGCCCTCCAAGAACTTAAGACTTGGTTCACTTGAACCTTTCTACAATCCTTCCCCGGAATGTAGACCCCTTGTTTCAAGATATTTTCCTCTTCAACTAATTGAAGTTCTCTTTCCTTCACAGTAAGTGTTGGATTGATGTACTTCGAGATGCAGCTTGAGGATTGAGAATATTTCGATTTTTGATAAGCTTGTATATCTTCACGTGTGTGTCATTCATGCATCATTTTCTCAAACAAACTCCTCGGCCTTTTATAGTGAACTTTCAAAAATTTGCCCGTTGAAGAGATAGCTTATTTTTGAAAGTCACTTTGCATCGTTGGCTTGCGCTTCTTGGAATTGTTGTTTCCTCGTATGAATTGTTGTTTCACCTTTTCGGAGTTCTCGACACGGTGTAGTGCTTCCCATTGGTTCATTCCAATTGCACGCTCGGGATCGAGCACTCGAGAAAGGTGGTATGGAGATATTACTTGTTTAAGTAAATCTCTTGATTTTCAGGCAACGGTTCTTTTACGATTATCTCGACTTGATCGCATTTCCTTGCTTTCCCAGGTGACTTAGAGTCGCCTTCCAATCATGGATGACTCTTTTCTAAGCCACTTCACTTGAGACTTGGCTTCTCTTGAGTTGACTTGACCGATGTTCCACTCACCAGATCTCACCGCTTCTTGATCGAGTTTCCTGTCGCTTTTCTTCTTTGACTCATTTTGTCTCTCACAGAGTTTTCCTTCAAGCCTTGCTTGTCTTCTTGCATGTTAGGGTGTAGTCGATTTAACTCACCTTGGCCACTCTAATTGTTACAATATATTTTACAAGAAGAATTGGGGTGCCAACTTTCTATTCTAAGTTTTACATGGCATTCATCAAAATCTAAACAATAAAATTCCTAACAATTTCCCCTTTTGATGATGCCAAAACTTAAATCATACAAGGATGCAAATAACAAAGATACATACAGATAGTGTATTGACATAGAATGTATGCGCAGAATCAATCTTTTTATTGATCATATCATTCTTGTACTTAACACAATCAGCATAAGGTGTATCGAGTATGTAATTGTCTTCAAAAAATAGAAAATTTATAGCTTTATTACGTAAGACTTACATTGTATGTATTTACATATAAAATACACGAAGGGTTGGACAAAGAACACTTCATCTCCTTCGCTCTCCTTCTTTCATCTTGATCAAGATCTTCTTCTCTTCTTCTCTTCTTCTCGTCATCACCGCCTTCTTTTTCTTCTCATATGCTTTTCTTTGCCTTCATCTTTTCTTATTCTTTCCTCTGTCTCTCCGCCATAGCCGAGTTTGTCTCTTGTTTTCTTCTTCTATTCTTTTTGCATACTCGGCGTTGGTTTTAGCCACTTGCAAGTTCGCCACTTGGTCAAGCCCACCCAAAGAGATCCCTCCTTTCTTTCCCCGGATCTACGATTCAATATTCTTGGGCAGAGGCCTAGGTCCAAGCTTCTTCCTCCATCGCCGCTTCTTCCTCTACTCGGGCGATATCAGATCGGGCCTTTTCTTTCGGTGAGTGCCCACGGAGTGACCAAAGATAGTGATCGCCGGTTGTCTGTATCTGTCGCCTTCTTCACATAATGTGAGACCCCTTTTCCCAAGATAGGTCCCAAGCTTGAGCCATGGACATATTTGCAAAATATCCTTCAGATTCGAGCGTTTTGAATTCGCCAATCGATCTTCGCTCGTCCCGACATTCGAAATGGCATACGTGTCTCTGTCAACCGGAATGCCTCCGTGTTCTTTCAAGATGTTCATCACCCTGGCATCCATTCTTCCTTCCATCTCCTTCATCCCCGCTTCAATTGCTTTTCTCTTCTCCCATAGATACAAAGCAGAGTGTTGGAGTGGCAGAGTCACTGGGAGTTTGTCGCTTATAATGTCACCGTGATGTGACCTTGTTGGGGGTTTGTGCAATCATTAAGGTCATATCTTTTGATCCTTCCCCTCAACAGATTTTCCTTTCTTGATTTCAAAATTTCCTCGGTGATTTTCCTTCTCACTGCTCCCTTGTCATTGTTCCTTTCTTTTTTTCAGATTTTTCGCTTTAAGGTATTCCTCTTCCCCTTTTTGGCATCATCAAAGGATAGAGGAACCCCTGTGGAACATGCCGCAAGCATGAAGTCGAGTCTTCGATGGTTGAATTTTGCTTCAAGTCTTGCTGCGTTGTATGCCGCACGAAATTCGCATCGAGTAGCGTTGGATTCTGCCGAGATCGCTTCATCTCAGCCATGAGAAGGCTGAATTTTCTTGTCATGTGTTCTTCCAAATGTCGTATATCATTTGCATTTCGCTTCACGCAGCCAGCCTTGATCTCGGCAGTGTGGGCTTCATGCATATGTTCAATGTGTTCCTCACTTTGTTTTGCATCAACATTTTCAGCTCTCCACACCAAGCAGCCTTGTTGAATAAGGTTTCAAGTATCTCATTGCTCCACACGCATTGATTCCGTTGTTGCCACCATTCCCTTATTCTCGACGTGATGCCTCTCAAGTCACTGTAAGATTGGCATCTCTCGTTGTCCAGCGCATGTCCAAAGAGGCCTCGATGCCTTTCCATTCGCTCAACTTCAAGAAAGAGTGCCTTGAACACTTCTCGCATTTCACCGATTCTTCTTCAAGGTACCGATGGCCATACAAATTTAAATCAAAGTCGGCCGAACAATGGTGCCTCGAGTGAAAAACAGAGCTGGTCCGTGATAACGTGCTTGCTCGTTTCGACTCTTCGTGGAGTTCGTATCTCCAAAGGAGAAAGGGAAAGATTCTACAAAAGATTCATCACCGCCGATCTGGGATCTGCTCGGCTCGATGATGAGCGGTGCGCGTGAAGTTCTTTTGGGAATCGATCCACTGTAGCTTGAGGAGCTGGAGCAGTGGTTTCCGGTTCACTGGGTTTGGTTGTGAAGTAGACCCGCTTGCCGAGCCTCACTTGCCTTAACAACTTTCGTTGGTCTCACTGATTTTTCCTTTTCATTGACTTATCCTCGGCCTTATCAAGAAGCGTTATCGGACGATGATGAGATTTCTAGAGGTGGCTCATCATCAAAGTTAAAAGTTTGACGAGTAGTCTTGGGGTCGACTTGCTCGTGCCTGGAACATCCGTAGTCGAAGTCTTTTGGATTTGTCATGGGGTTGACTCAGGCTTCTTCATCGCTTCCGATCCAGCAAAAGTGACATCGTGGTTGTCCTCCGGGAATCATGAAGTGCGCGATTTCCTTCTCGATGGGTCGATGATTGGGGAGGGATGTTCTTTACTTCAGCCTCTTTACCCCGGAAGTCTCAACCTCCCGTGGCCTTCATTTCTCCCAGCAGCTCTCTTTCTTTGTGAGGTTTGGTCCTCCCTTTCGACAAAGGTCACTGCCTCGTGGTCTTCTTCTACAAAGTGGCATCCATTGGAGTCTCAACCCCATGGATTGCACTTTCATCGCCCCAGTGTTAACTCCTGTACATTCCTTCTCGTGCCTCGACCGCATCGCAGCCATTAGCCTTCGAGCGGTTGGCACCTCACCGAGAGAGTCTCACTGCCTCGAGCTTCGTTGATGGCAACTTGTCTGTTCTTCTAGTGATTGTAATTTTTCTTCTTCGCCTCCTTGCTTCTTTGTCGAGTCATCCGCAGCCTCCTCCGACCCGCGGTGGAGGGAGTTTCCTCACCGGGCGCACCGGTGAGTGACTTGGAGTGGGGTCACTCGTCTCCGCACTCCTGCTTTCAATTGATGGTTCACCGTTCAAAGGGTGGTAGCACACCTTCAATAGGGGTTGGCTGACCGGGGTCCCCACTAGCCCGCTTTCATCGCCGATTTCCTTATTGCCTTCTTTTCCGAGTGAGTCAGAAGTGGTAGCAAAGAACATCGGTGGCTATTTCTTCGAACCACTCCCATTGGATCGATTTCACCGTGTTTTGGAGGACTCTCCTGGTCCCTCCATCAGTCTTTTGCTCGTGAAGGATTCTTGATTCATGCAATGCTTGCTGCATTTGTAACTCTTCCGTGGGCGGAAAGATTTCTCGGTTCCTCGTCACTTTCGAGAGAAAACATCAAGGAGAGGATGGAAGTGTTCGTGTGGTGCCGAGATAGGCGATACTTGCCTTTTCACGTGCTTCGCTTTCTTCACTTGCTTTGCTCTCTCCTCGTCCTTGTAGATTTGGCAGGATGTCTAAGCAGCTTGTCCTCATCAAGTGCGGGAGCACAGAGAGTCATCCAAGGAAATTTAGCAGCTTCCTCTTCTTCTTCTATGAATTCAGCCGTTGAACTGTTTCTCGACTTGCTCAACTTCCATTTTCTCCACTCACGCAGACGATTTTGGATGTCCGGGTAAGGTGGAGATAGGATCATTACATCACTATCCGCTTGGGCTGGTTCTTTTGAGTTTCATTTGTGTGAGCTACAACCGTGTGTCTTCGGGTTGCCTCACGACGCTTCAAGCAGACTTGGTTGTTTCATCAATTACATCCGAGACTCTACTTCTCCGATAGTCTCCAGATTTGTGTTAGCCGAGTAATCGACTCAGTGGTTTCTCCTGCTCGGATGTTTGACGAAGTCTCCTTCGTCTCCTGGTTTGTACTGGGAATTTCTGGTCCGAGGCGGCGTCCTCGAGTCTCTTGGCAGGGGCCGGTGCTTGTGTTTGTTTCGAGGAGCTGGCCGTCTAGCTTGTCGGGCTTCTCCTCCTTTTGATGATCGGAGAAGACATTAGTGAGTCCTTCTCGACCGCCCCGCCGCAGGGCAGTGTGACACACTGGGCAGCGGTGACTCGCGCAGGGGCGGGAGCATGTTTGGTTTTCTTTTCTTTGCAGGGGGTATTTTCTTTGGCAAACCGCAGGGCAGCTTTTTCTTCGGGCCGAGAGGAAGCACAGATCTTCGGGGTCAGGTGATTCCTCCTCACCGGTGTCGCTCTCTTGGCATAAGCTCGCTCGAGCACCAGAGAGGTTAGCTCAACATCCTCTTGTTGACATGGAAAGCCTTCCCATGTCTAAGAGGTACTCCTTTCACCTCCAAGAGCCGGCCAATCACTAGGCCATATCCTGGGATCCTCCAAATGTGCCATCTTCTTTGAAGGACTTGTTCCCACGCGTTTTGACAGAGTCGGTCGTAGATAAACTCATTTATTTATCTTCTTTTCTTCCATGATTGCAGCCATCACAACCACTTTGCCGTTGATAGTTGGTCAAAGTCGCCAAATTTGATGTCGATACATTTGGCAACTATGTCCAACAATTTATGATAATCCTCCTTCGCCAGCTTCTCTTGTTTTCGTGGTATATAATTTTATCGGCAAGGTCGGACTTGGCTATCTCTTTCCATGCGTCACCCAAGTTTACATCAGCTTCCTTAATTTGCTTGCTCCTTCCGCAGTAGTGAGCAATATTCACCAAATCCTCGCGGTGATAGATAGTCACCGCTTCCCGTGAAACAGATGACTTGATTCCTTCATCGTGAATTTCAGCATTCACGAGAATTGTGCGACCTCCTCCACATAGGTCATAGGATATTCCAGCGTTAGAAACGGTTTTGACCAGACGTTTCCAACTTCTCCGCGATTTTCTTCACCAGGGTGTCGCTTCGGACCTCGCTTCACCATTCCGCTTTAAATCCACGGCCGAACCGGTGTGGATTTGTTTTCCCAACTTGGTAAAGTCATACGTTGGTGCCATTTCTAATAATTTCAAGGAAAAGTTCGTAAATTTGATTTGAAGGTTGATAGGGTTTCGAGAGTATTTGCCTTTGCCTTTTGAGAGAAAGAGATTGAACAGCTTTTTTAGAAGAGTGAGAGAGAAACAGACTAAAATGGTTTAAATATGGTTTATGAAAGGACGTGCGACGGCGATTTTTTTGAATTGTGATCGAAATCAACGGCTTGATTTCGCACGCCTATTGAGCATTTCACGCCTCGTATTTAATGCGGCAAAGATTTATATCCAATCATAAGCTTAGTGTGCAGCTTTATGTCCGTACACATCATCATTATGCCGACGTGTTCCTTAAAACATTCCCGCTTAAGTTAAAACGATTGCGTTTTTGTCACTTTGCTTATAAGTTATTCAAACCTTTTATCTCTTAGCCGATTTAACTCTACTCCTCGCAGCTTCTCTTGTTGACTCAGCCTATCACCGACTTGTAGTCTGTTTTTCCGATACAAATGGTGATTTATCGAGTTGATTTTTGTTTTCACTCTTTTTCACTTCTCTTCGTTCTAATTTTCTTCTTTGATTCGTCTCGAGTGTCACCACCAATTAACCCCAACTCATGCTTGAGTTCTTCAAATCTTGACTCACATAATGGTTTTGTGAAGATGTCACCTAGTTGTTTATCGGTTGAGATGTATTCCAAGATAATGTCCTTCTTTTCAACATGATCTCTTATGAAATGATATCCGACATCTATATGTTTTGTTCTTGAGTGCAACACAGATTTTGAGTGATTGCAATGGAACTTGTGTTATCACACATGATTGGAATTTCTTTTTCTTCAACTTCATAGTCTCTCACCGTTGTCTCATCCATAGGACTTGGGCACAACATTTGCCCGCAGCCTATGTATTCTCGCCTCACCAGAGGTGGCTATTGAGTTTTGCTTCTTGCTAAACCAGAAATTAGTCTGTTTCTAGCATTTGATGTGTGCCTCAAGTGCTTTTCCTGGCCCACTCGTGATCCAAAGATAGTCGAGTCGAATAGCCAATTAGTCCGAAACCACCTTCCTTTGGATACCATAGGCCTACTTCTTGGCTTCCTTTTTAAGTATCTCAAGATTCTTTTAGCTTTGTCATATGGCTCTCTTTTGGAGCAGATTGAAATCTTGCACATACACCTACAAAGCAAAGGTGATGTCCGCCCGCTTGTTGTGAGATAGAGCAGTGATCCAATAAGTGCTCAGATCTTATTTGATCTACAGTTTGCCATCCGCATCCATGTCCATTTTGATCGATGTGTTCATTGGTATTTTTACGAAGACTTCTCTTCCATACCAAACTTCTTCATTAAATCTCTCGGTATATTTTGTTTGACTTATGAAGGTTCCATCCTTCACTGTTTCACTTGAAGTCCAAGGAAAATGTCGCCTCTCCCATCATGCTCATTTCAAATTTGCTTTGCATGAGGTTTGAGAATTTTTCACACAAATCTCTTTGTTAGTGGATCCAAAAATGATGTCATCCACATATATTTGAACAAGCAAAGATACTCTTCTTGTCTTGAATTCTGAAAAGTGTTCTATCTACTTTTCCTTTTGTGAATCCATTTTCAGTCAGAATTGTGACAGGTATCATACCATGCTCTGGGTGCCTGTTTCAATCCATACAGGGCTTTCTTGAGTTTGTATACCTTGTCTCCAAGAGTCTTCTCGCTCAAATCCCGGAGGTTGTTCAACATACACTTCTTCTTCCAATAACCCATTCAGAATGCACTTTTTACATCCATTTGATATACAAAGTGAAATTCTTGTGAGCAAAGATAGGCAAGAAACATCCTTATAGCTTCCAATCTTGCTACAGGGCAAATGTTTCATCAAAATCTATCCCTTCTTCTTGACAATATCCTTTGGCTACTAGTCTTGCTTTGTTTCTTACTACGTAACCTTCCTCGCTCATCTTATTTCGAATACCCATTTGGTTCCAATAACATTTTGATGTATGGGTCTTTGCACTAGTTCCCATACTTTATTTCTCTCAAACCGATTCACTTTTCTTGCATAGCTTGAATCCAATGTGTGTCATCCAATGCTTGTGACACATCTTTTGGCTCTATTTGCGTAGATGAAGCATGTGAACATAGCTTCTTGTTGAGTTCTAGATCTTGTTTTGACACCTTCTCTTATATCTCCAATGACAAGTTCTCGTGGATGGTCTCTCACCATCTTACATCAAAGTTGGAGTGAGTTAGCCGGATTCTGGGCCGACTTGCGCTTGTGTTGGGTCGCTCTCTCATAATCACTTAGTCAGAATTTTCCACCGCTTTTGAGATTCAAGCTATCTCATCTTCTTTCAATTGATAATTCCCGCTTTAGCTTCAAAGATAGGGACTCTTCAGAAGGTTGGACGATTCACTTATCACCGACTCTTCAATGTCTTCCCCATTTACATTTCGCTCATCGAATACTACATGAATGGATTCTTCAGAACCATAGTTCTTTTGTTGAGTATTCTCAGAGGCTTTGCTTTCACCGAGTATCCTAAGAAGATACCTCATCGCCTTTAGCATCAAAAGCCTTTAGGTTGTCTTTGCCATTGTTGTGGATGAAGCATTTACATCCAAATATCCCGAAATATGCAACATTTGGTTTTCTTCCAAATCCCAGATCTCATAGGAGTCTTTGTCACCGCTCTATTTATCATACATCCTGCTTTTGGGTGTAGCAAGTCGTGTTGATTGCTTCACCAAAATCTTTTTGGTAACCCCGCTCAAACTAACATGGTCCTTTCCGCTTCTTTGAGGGTTCTGCTTCCTTTTTTCGCAACTCCATTCTCATTGTGGAGTCCTTGCGGTGATAGTTCATGACCAATACCATTCTCAATACAAGATCGAGTTATTATTCCATTGACAAACCGGGTTCCTCTATCCGATCTTATTTTGATAATGGTTTGACTCTTCTCATTTTGTATCCTCTTCATCGATGTGGTAGCTTTTGTAGAGTTTCTTTTTCTTCTTGCACATGAATATTGTCCATGTATATCTTGAGTAGTCATCTACTACCACCAGGGTGTATTTCTTTCCACTTATGCTTTGGTTGGTTCCATGGGCCAAATAGATCCATATGAAGTAGATGCAATATTCTTGTTGAGGATGGGCATGTCTTTTCTTTGAAAGACGACTTGATTTGTTTTCCTTCCGACATGCATCACATATACTCTCCTTCTTGTATATCGAGTCCTGGGAAGTCCTTCTACCAAGATGACTTCTTGCTAGCTTGTTAATTGTTTTGAAATTCGTGTGACTCAACTTTTTGTGCCACAACCAACTTGATTCAATTTTGTGCTTTTGCTAGTAGATTGTGTGTCTTTGGGTGTTGCGCTTGACCAATCCACTACATACATATTCTTCTCGTCTATTTCCTTGCAAAGACAACTTCATTTGATTCAATATCCTTGATTTGGCATATTCCCATGTTGAATCCAACATTGTAGCCCTTGTCACGAGTTGATCGATGCTTAGTAAATTGAAGTTTAGTCCTTCAACATATGCAACATCCGTGATTTCTAAACCATTCCTTTTGATGGATCCAATGCCTCTTATTTCACCAGAGCTTCATTTCCTCCAAATATGACTTTTGCTCCTTTGACTTCCTTGAATTTTGACAGATTTCTCTTATTTCTCGTCATATGTCCGGAACAACCACTATCCATGTACCAGGTTCCTTCGCACTCTCACTGCTTGAACCCGCAAACAAGGAAATTAAGTTTTAGGTACCCATTCTTGTCCGGGTCCCGAGGGGTTAGAATTATAAGATGATCCAACCAACCTATAGCCAAATGATTTGACTCTAAGAGGTTGCCATCTATCTGCCATAATCATAATTAATCCTGGCAAATTGCTTGGGATTCCAGTTCATACAAATTGTCTTTTTTGTCTCAGATGCCACCGCATATGTGTTTTAGCAATTGCCTTTCTTGGGTAATTGTGGTGTTTTTGAGTGTAGTGCCTAGGTGCATATGTGTGTCGATGAAAGCTCTTGTGCTTTTTGAAATGGCCTTTGTTGAGTTCTAGGCCTTTGCCATCTGGCTTATATTCCATAAGTCTGGCCGATAGTTTACATTGTTCCAATCAGCTTGGCTTGGATATCTTCTACCATTCCCATCATATGTATTTCTTTTATGGATTTTCTGGGATTTTTGGTAGCTCTGCTTCTTCTTTACAGAGTATTTTCTGTTTGGAGTCTGTTTGAGGAACTCGGCCGAATCTCTTCTCACCGCCCTTTCAAAGACACTCAATCGGCCGTTTTTTCTTTCCCTTTGTAACCAAGGCCGCAGTTTGCTTAGTATTGTGCTTTGATTGAAAGTGTGTGCAATATTTAGAGTTTTGGATTTTTCGGACTCTTCATGACTTGAAGATCCTTTTTCCAAAATTACTCTAGAGGTTTGACATGGCACAAAGGAATTAAATCCTAAGCCTGTCTTGTCTCCACATTCTCTTTGACTCATAATAAGATCATCCAATGATTTAGATGCCTTAGTGAATGAGGCAATAACATTTTTGAGGTCATTCTCCTCTTTTCTATAGCAAAGCAATTTCTCGCTTATTAATTTAGCATTTTCAATTTTTAAACTTTTATTCTCATCGCCTATTTGACTTAGAGTGCTGCTCCTTAGTCACTTTGAGTTTTGACTTTTGAGTAGGTCTGTTTTCCTCATTCAATAGTGTGTGTGAGGTTTTAATGTGCTCAAAATCTTTCATCATTTTGCCTAATGAATCATAAAGATCAGTGGGTGATGAAGTGTGTGTGTCACAAATCACTTTCACTAGTGTCCGAGCTTGTTGAGTTAGATTGTACCTCATCTTCTTGATCTTGTTCTTTGGCCATTAAGCGGATCAAGGCTTCTTCTTCGTGAGTCACTTGAGTAGTCACTTCATCGCTCTCTCGAGTCACCGTCTCTTTGACTTGGCTGTCTCAAAGAATCTCTGCAGCCCATCATTGCCTTTTTCTTCTCTTGTCTTCTTTCTCTCAAGACCTTTCTTTCTTCTTTTTTCGCACTTGTTGACTACAGGATATGAGCAATAATGGCATAGTGACCTGGTTGTCTACAATTCCAACATAGATATTCAGCCTTTTGATCGCCTCTTTCTATTCTTGAGTTGTCGCCCTTTGATACTCAACATGTTGATGATCTGTTTCTCTTGGTTGGCCTATCATCCCTTGATTTGGAGGGAGCCGAGTGTCTTCTCGAGGATTCACCCTTTCCTCTCTTGTAGTTCTTGTTGAAGAACTTGTTAAATCTTTTAACCATCGGCTATTTCTTCCGGGTCAATCGCCTCTTTGACCTCAGCTCTTTTTCCATCTTTGACGATTAGAGCAAATTGTTTTGGGTACACTATCTCTTCCTCGGTCTTTCCTTCTCACCAAACTCGTAGGCTTTGAGGTCCGAGAATAACTCATGATCGATGTCTTTGATAGGTCCATGGAGTGTCTCAATGCCATGACCTTCATTTCCCATTCAACTCGAAGACTTTTTAGATCTTCATACATTTCCTTCTCGTGTATATTCCTTTCCAAGTGTAGATGACTCATTTGTGATTTCGTAGAACCGAGCATCCAGCTTGATCCAGGTTTTCTCCCGAGATCATTTTAAAGTTCTCAAATTTTTGTACAGCCACCGATAGTTTGTTTTCTTTTGATTTGCTCGAGCCTTCACAAATCAATGTCGGTTTTGTCCTGCATTTCCTTAGCGATTTTGCAAGATTTCACTTTATTGAACATGGCTTTGTCCAAGGTTTTGTAAAGAATGTCCTTGGCTACATTGTCCAGGTTGTATCTTTTTCTGTCATCATTTGTCCACTCAGCTTCTTGGTTTTTCAACCATGATCGGTCCGTGCCGATCTTCTTCTCCTTCACCGCAACTCTTCGCATAACCGTGTTCACCTTTAATATTTGCAGAGGCCCATCTTCTATCACTATCCACATCTCATCATGTAATGCCGATAGATGAGCTCGCATACGAATTTTCTAATCATCAAATTCTTCAATAGTGAACATAGGAATGCGTGTTAGATTTGCTTCCATGATAATAACTTTTAATGATAGAAAAGAGTTTTGAAAGTTTAAGTACTAAAGCAGACTTTTGAAAAGTTTGGAGATCTAGTTCAAGAACGGTGCGGAGGGTTCAATGAACCAACCGCTCCGATACCACTTGTAGGTCCCAAGGGGTGTAAGTGTAAGGTTTAGAAGGGGGGTTGAATAAACCTTACCAAATTTTCAAATTTTCGATTTAGGCCTTTTAAATCTACAGAGTTCTACACATTTGTGTCTTGATGGACAATCAAATTAGTCACTCAAGAGAGTTAATCTCTCAATGACTCACTGAGTCCGTTAATAGAGTAACTCATTGTTGGCTATAAATTGACTCAATCGTGGTTTTGTTTTATTGGAAGACTTAACACCCTTAAGTTTGATTAAGCAAGTTTTTACAAATTTTTGATTTAGTACTTATAAATTATCAAATGGATAGCAAATTTATCAATGAGATATGAGCAATTAAAAGTGCGTAAATTTAAATGCTGAAATGTAAATGACACAAGAAAGTTTTTATAGAGGTTCAAGATGGGGTAATTCTTCTACTCCTCTCTTCTCCAACTCCCGGAGGAATCCACTAAGTAATGATCGTTTACAGAGTGGTAACAGTACCCGTATACAAGTCTTGATCACAACAGCCGACTTGATCCTTTGGGACTCGCCTGAGACGCCTTGATCACTCACCAAGCTTCTCGTGACGACTCGCCTTTCTTCACAGTGGCACGCTTGCTACTACAAACTCACTTGCTTAAGCACTTTGGATTTGATCACGAAGCCCTCCAAGAACTTAAGACTTGGTTCACCTTGAACCTTTCTACAATCCTTCCTGGAATGTAGACCCCTTGTTTCAGATTTTCCTCTTCAACTAATTGAAGTTCTCTTTCCTTCACAGGTAAGTGTTGGATTGATGTACTTCGAGATGTAGGCTTGAGGATTGAGAATATTTCAGTTTTTGATAAGCTTGTATATCTTCACGTGTGTGTCATTCATGCATCATTTTCTCAAACAAACTCCTCAGCCTTTTATAGTGAACTTTCAAAAATTTGCCCGTTGAAGAGATAGGCTTATTTTTGAAAGTCACTTTGCAGTCGTTGGCTTGCAGTTCTTGGAATTCTTTGTTTCCTCGTATGAATTGTTGTTTCACCTTTTCGTAGTTCGACACGGTGTAGTGCTTCCCATTGGTTCATTCCAATTGCACGCTCTCGGGATCGAGCACTCCGAGAAAGGTGGTATGGAGATATTACTTGTTTAAGTAAATCTCTTGATTTCGGCAACGGTTCTTTTACGCTTATCTCGACTTGATCGCATTTCCTTGCTTTCCTGTGTGACTTAGAGTCGCCTTCCAATCATTGGATGACTCTTCGTCACTTGACTTGAGACTTGGCTTTCTTGAGTTGACTTGATCGATGTTCCACTCACCGTATCTCACCGCTTCTTGATCGAGTTCTGTCTGCTTTTTTCTTGTCAGACTCACTTTGTCTCTCGCCAGAGTTTTCCTTCAAGCCTTGATTGTCTTCTTGCATGTTAGGGTGTAGCGATTTAACTCACTTGGCCACTCTAATTGTTACAATATATTTTCAAGAAGAATTGGGGTGCCAACTTTCTATTCTAAGTTTTACATGGCATTCATCAAAATCTAAACAATAAAATTCCTAACAACTTGGACCGTATTGCTTGCTTGGGTTGGCACTATATTTCCATTCGCAACCACAACTTGAATCTTTAGGTTGGCGTTACATACACGCAACCACTACTTGACTTGTTTGAACGCCACTCATGGTGCCTGTGCCTGAATGTTCATGAACTACTTTCATCAAAACTATATAAGTTATATTATTTTGAATATCATGTCACTTGTGAACTGTGTGTGGCGCACGCATCATAAACCACGCATTTTTCATATATCTGTTTTCTTGCATCTATACATAGCCACACTATCACAAGATCACCTATCCACTGAGAATTTTTGTCTCACCTCCTCTTTTTCAAACGGCCAGATGGTAAAGGTCCATATGATGACAATGTGGACGGGAAAGATCAGACCACGGAGTGACCCACATTCACACTCTACCCCGACTTTCACGGATTATTTCTGTTTCTACTTGATTTTGTTGGACTGTCTATTTAAGTTTGTAACTTTAAGGGTTTAGGACCCTTGTACAATGTTAAGTTTGTAATCGGATTGTACTTTGGTTTACTTTGTCATTTTGGACTGTAACTTATTCCGCTGCAATATTTACTCTGTTTGGGATTGCTTTTGATGTTTGGCTAGACTCATTTAGCTTATCTACTGTTTACGTTATTGATCACGTCATGGTTCCATTTAGGGCGTGACTGAGGTGGTATCAGAGCTCGTTTAGTAAGATGAAAACTTACACCGAGCTAACCCATGATAGGTTCCTCTGCCATGGATTGGGAACCGCTACTAGATGGCCTAAGTTGAACCATGGACGACTATTTGAACTCTTACATTAGGTGATTTGGAAATTTCTTGATTTGAAAGTTATAATGCCCCAAAATGATGAGACTTGAAGGATATGAGGCTATATCTTGATAATATATGATTTGGTTATGTGATATATTATGGGATCTAGATACCTAATGATATTACCTTGTGAAAATGATAGTGTGGGAATCACTAAGTATGATTTTTACCGATGGTAGTGCCATTATGTTATTCATTCTCGAATACGTGTACAAACTTAAGTAAGAAAATTTGATCTGTGTTTTGGGTATCACGGATAAGATACGTTAAGGATGTTAACATTATGAACTCTCGAGTAGATGTCGCCACTAAGTATTTCGTAAGTTATAATGTCTAAGTTATGAAATGTGTTAGATGATGATTGTCTATAATTATTCAGACTACTATTGCGATTCAGACACTTATATGATACTAGTAAGGTGCACGTGCGTTGCACGTGAACCATATGAATTTTCTAATTTAATTCCAAACTAATATTATAATTAATTTAGTTATTATAAAATATTGTTCGTGCAAGTTTATAGAAGAAAGCAAAATTTTCGTTTGTATAAATCAACAATGAATAGTTCAAGTTATAGACATTAGATAATAATAAAGTTAAATTATTCCAGCTTAAACAATTAAAGGGATTACATTTTTTTCCCTCACAAAAACCATAAAATCTTTGAGGATACTTTATTTGATATTATGGATGGCTAACATGGGCGGAGCATTAAGTCTTGTTTGCTGGAAAACACTCAAAAACTGTCACGCCCCAAACGCGACGCGACGGCGATCAATCACTTAAACAGAAATAAACTCAATATTCTAGAAAACGATGCAACAATCCCAAGTGAAACAAGGTCTAAAGCAGCGTAAATAAAATAAGTACATCACGATTACAAATACATCCCAACAACCAATAGGTTACAGTCCAGATCTAGGAAATAAAGTACACATCATATCACTAGCTTAAGTGTCAAAGGGTCATACGCCCTTAAATTACAATCCGGAATGGCAAAAGAAAATAAAAGAGTCCAACAGTAGAAAAACAAAAGAAAGCAGTCCAAAGAACATAGATATCAATAGGAAGTAAGACCAATAGGCGGAGCACGAGAATTCAATCCAAGGCAGGTTCAGCTTCTTCGACAAAGTGATTCCTTCGTTCTTCCTTGTAACTCCCCGAGCAAGATGGTCCAAGACCTGTCACCTTATCGCTCCATAGGCAAAGACAAAATCCACAGTGGAGCTAGCAAGGCTCGGATTTGTCATAATCATGATTATACCTCAAGTACTACGACCCACTTCCCTTGGACAAACTCCGTCCCTCAGTTGCGGGATTAGGACGATGGGGCCGGAAGAGTGGAATAGCAGCCGAGCTGCCCGGTTCCATCCCCGATGTATCCATTCCGACTGTGAGCTCGACACACCAAGTTGACTCAAATAGGAAAGTAAATACAAGTTCAGGTAGTCAACCAGGCAATCGAGTATTATTGATTCAGGGAAGCATTTTAGGAAAGTTTTCAAAAATTTGCGCAAGGCAATTATGGCGTTGGCGGAGTTATTTGGATGAAGATGATTATCGGGAGGATAAGAAATCTTCGATATCTTGAAAAATTAAGTGGAACATAAGTCCGTTATAGATTCGAAATCGCAAGACGAGGAAGTCGCCCCACGATCGCGTATTAATCGGTGGGACGATCCGATAAATCAAGGGATTTTTGAGAAAATAAAATATTTTAATCAATTAGTAAAGTCAGAGGGTCTAGTGATGTCTCTTTAAAATAAAAATAATTCGAGTTAGGTCCTTGTAAAAAGAAAATTTTCAATTAGCCCCGTTTTGTAAAAACCAATTCTTTTGGGGTTAAAAATTGAATAAATAAATGTCCCGACCTTGAAAGATTATGAGGTCAGTTCCTAAATTCTTTAAATTGTTCAGAGATTTAGGTTTTTAAAGTTTTGAGGTCGAGTTTTATAAAATTCTCACATTGGCCCCAAATTTGTTAAAATTGCCATTTCGGGCTCTAAGTTTAAAATAATTGGAACTCACAAACCGAAAGGGATTTTAATGTGATTCCAGTTGTAAAATGTCACTAAGGACAGTGGGATATTGGGACAAAAGCAGTTTTAAAAAGAAGTAAGTATAGGTCCCTTAACTTTTGAAAATCTCATTGTTGTCCCATTTTGAAATAATTGCTTTTAAGGCTTTTAGGGGTCCAATTGTTATGAAATTTGAACCTTGGGCCGAGATATAATTATGTTATAGTTAAATTAGTATTTCCAGATGCATGGACTGCATAAGTCCTGGAAATTGTATTTTGGTCCTCAAGTTTAATCTTTTAAAATTTGGTCCCTCAATTTTTATAAAATTACTTTCCAAGCTCTAAACACTTGGATTTTTAGAATACACTTAAATTATGTTATTTCCAGCCCCTTAAGAGTTAAAATTTCAAATTTTAAAATTAGGGTCTGGTACAGTTTCGAAAATTGCAAAATTGCCCTTAAACTTCTAAAATTTTACAATCTAGTCCTTGGGCTTTTAAGGGTTGATTTTATTTATCTAAAAACTCTTAAAACTTTATTAAAATGTCAAAACATAATTTTTGAACCTGAGTTCAGTCCCAAAAATCGAAAATTACAGAGGGGTCACTTAAGTTTTATTTTCTTGCAATCAAGTCCACCAACTTTCCATTTTTGCATTTTAAGTCCAAAAATCGAAATTTAATCAATTATGCTCGACTTGTCCGGGTTATAAGTCATACAAAATATGGATTTCAAGAGTCATAAACATACATGTCCATTTCATACAAGCATTCATCAAGTACAACAATAAAGTGTACATGTATGTCCTATTTTTCGATAAATAGCATTTTCGAGCAACACTTGAGAAATTTTCCAACTTGATACAATAAAATAGCATGCAATACATCATATATATATCAAGTGCTCAATAATAAAATACTACATGCATATTTTCAATTTAAAACACCTAGAAGTTGAAAGGATTTTTCCACCCACCTCGTAGTAGTTTCTCGGGTTGATTTAAAAATGTAGTCTTCTTTCTTGAATCAACTTCTTGACTCAAACTCTTGATGATCAGCCCTTAAATGGTATCCAATCCATATTTTGGTGTTAAAATTAAAGTCTCAAGTCTAAAAGAAATATACTAGGACTAAATGGTTACTACTCACCTTAATGTCTTCAAGTAGTTTCAAAAATGAAAATTTTCCTTCAAGACTCTAACCTCAACTTGAGATGATGTAGGTCAGCCCCTAAGCTCCAAAAATTCTTATTCTTGAGTCAAAAATTAATTTTCATGTTATCAAGAGGAAAATACTAAACCATAATTTTTTTGACCTTAAAATGTGTAGTCTTGAATTTCTCTCTTCAAGCTTGTAGTCAAATCTAAGTCTCTAATTCTTCAAGAAATTTCTCTAGGAGTACCTCAACAAGAAGGATTCAACATAATTAGATGGTGAAGGTATAAGGTTGAGGATTGGAGAAGAAAAATAGAGTTGGGAGAAATGAAAATTTTCTTACCTTATGCTTGAAGAATTTGATCCTTTAGAGAGGAAAATGGGAGCAAGTCTTGTGTTTTTATGATAATTATGAAATGAAGATTATTGGTTGATAAAGAAAAAAATAACAAAAGTGATTGATTCCTTAAGACAAGGAGCCAAAAGTTGGAGGGAATAATAATCATGGTGTTGTTATTTTTATTTATTAGAATTTGGTGACAAGAAAGGTTTGTCCATCCTTTAAACATGTGACCAAAAGTTGAGGAAAAATAATATATATATGTATATATATATATACATATATAATTGTAGGTCTTGAAAAGAATATGAAACAACCTCCTCATTTATGGTAATTTTCGAAAATTTTTAAAAATATAAAAAAAATATTTTTTTTTAAAAAAATTCGAAAGAAAATAAAAATTATAAATATCTATAATTAAATATTTAGAAATTTAAAAATTAAAGATGTGAAATAAAAATTACGTATTATTTTTTTTAAAAAAAAAAAAAAATTGATTGGGAAATTGGTTGGGATGAATTATAGAATAAGATGAAATATTAGGATAACGATTGGAATGTACTCCTAAATTGTTGAAGGTCTAATATTCCTAAAGTCGTAGTCATTCGATCAAGTATTAATACTAGAGGAAGAATATAAAATCGTTAGGCTCGAAAACGAGAAAGGCGTAATTGATGTTGAAAGAAATAAATAAAAGTCGGGTCGCGGTTCATTAATAATGTGTTTGTGATACATAGCCGAATAAATAATCACTACAACACCGTATCTCACGTTATTAAAATTCGGGGCCTCACATTCACCCCTCCTTAAAAGAATTTGGTCCCCAAATTCTCTTCAGAACAACTCTGGATATTGATTCCTCATGTCTTCTTCCATCTCCCGCATTGCGTCTTCGTCTCGGTTGTGGTTTCGCCGTACCACTTTAACCATCGGGATCTCTCTATTACGCAACTGACGTATCTGCTGGTCAATGATCCGGATTGGTTTCTCGATGTAGGATAAATTTTCCATCAGAGGAGGAGTATCTTGGGTGATGATATGCTCGGGATGTGGTTGATACTTCTTTAACCTTGATACATGAAATACATCGTGCATTCCCGCATACTGTGCTGGTAACTCGAGTCGGTAGGCTAACTTCCCGATCCTCTGCAAAATCTTGTAAGGTCCAACGTATCTAGGGCTCAACTTGCCTCATTTCTTTGGATTGATCAATCCTTTTCGTGGAGAGAGTCTGAGAGATACTTCATCTCCGGCTTCAAATTCCAAGTCCTTTCTCCTCTTGTCTGCATAACTCTTTTGGCGGCTCTGAGCTGTGCGAATCCGTTCCTTGATCATCTTGACCTTCTCCATGGCCTCCTGAACTAAGTCGACCTTTGGAATCGAGGGTGACTTTTGTTTCTCTTTTGGAGTCCATTGGTCATCAATCTCCCGATGTATTGGAGATCTACACTTTCGCCCGCACAAGGCTTCGTAGGGTGCCATCCCAATTGTGGCCACGATAGGCATTTGTTATTATAGGCGAACTCGGCCAATTGTACATCTGAATCCCAACTTCCTTGGAAATCAAACGTGCAGGCTCGCAACATATCTTCCAGGGTTTGAATCGTTCGCTCAGACTGGCCATCAGTTTGTGGATGTGCTATTGTGCTGGAACTTAGGGAGGTACCTAATTACTCGTGCAAGCACTTCCAGAATCTGGAGACAAATCTCAGGTCTCTGTCGACACAATGTCGTGGCACTCCATGCGTCGAATGATCTCGGATATAAATCTGCGTGAGTTTTCGCAAGATGTCGATTTTCTTCATGGGTAAGAAGTGTGCGATTTCGTGAGTCGATCTCGACTACCCATATAACATCATGGCCTCCTCCTCGGTCCTGGTAGATCCGTCACGAAGTCCATCGTTATATGTTCCCATTTCCACTCGGGAATTCTCAACGGTTGTAATAAACCGGATGGTCGTTGGTGTTCGATTTTACTCGTTGACAAGTCAAACATCTCGCAACGAACTCCGCCACCTGGTTCTTCATGTTTACCAACCAATAATTCCGTTTCAAGTCCTTATACATCTTGTTTCCTCTAGGATGTATAGTGTATTTCGAACGGTGTGCCTCTGCGAGGATTCTATTCCTAATCCGCTCGTCACTCGATACACAAACTCGATTTTTAGAATCTAATAATTCCATCTTCATGTACCGAAAATTCTGAACTCTCTCTCTTAAGTATCTTCTCTTTAAGGTTTTGAAGATGCACATATGTTCCCTGTGCTTCCTTGATCTCGTCACAGATCGGGTTTAACCGAAATGTTAGCACATGAAATATGAGTATTGGTTCTCATCGGATTCCAAGTGCTCGGCTCTTATAATTATTTCCACTCTCGAATCATTAGTTTGGCTAAACGCGCCTTTATGCTCAGGCGTCGGCTACTACGTTAGCTTTCCAGGGATGGTATTGAATATCAAAGTGATAGTCCTCGATTAACTCCATCCATCTCCGTTTCCTTAGATTGAGGTCTTTTCGAGAGAATAGATACTTCAAGCTCTTGTGATCCTGTGAAAATCGTGAATGTTGCTCCGTAGAGATAGTGCCTCTATTTCTTTAACGCGAATACTGTTGCTGCCAATTCCAAGTCATGCGTTGGGTAATTGGCTTCATACGGCTTGAGTTTCTGTGATGCATAAGCAATGACCTTTCCTTCCTGCATGAGTATTGTTCCTAGCCTTCCTTTGATGCATCACTGTAGACGACAAAGTTTTCTGTTCCCTTTGGAAGGCTAAGACTGGAGCTGTAGTGAGTCTTTTCTTCAGCTCTTGGAAACTAGCCTCCCACTTGTCATTCCACACAAACTTGACTTGCTTCTGGGTTAGTCGAGTGAGTGGTCCGGCTATCTTGGAGAAATCCTGGATAAATCTTCGATAATATCCAGCTAGTCCTGAGAAACTTCTGATCTCCGTTACAGACTCGAGTTGTTTCCATTCAACCACTGTCTGTACCTTCGAAGGGTCTACAGCGATCCCAGTGCCGGATACTATGTGTCCAAAGAATGCGGCTTCACTAAGCCAAAATTCGCACTTGCTGAATTTGGCATACAGCTTGTGCTCTCGTAGTATATCCAAAACAATCTTCAGATGACGTTCATGCTCTTCTCTAGACTTAGAGTATACGAGTATGTCATCAATGAATATCACTACAAATTGATCCAAATAAGGTTGAAAGACTCGATGCATCAGATCCATAAACGTTGCTAGTGCGTTCGTCAGACCGAAAGGCATCACTACAAACTCGCAGTGTCCATATCTTGTTTGAAATGTCATTTTGGAAGCGTCTTCTTCACGGGTCTTCAGTTGATAATATCCTTGTTGTAAATCAAACTTCGAGTACACCGTCGCTCCTTGAAGTTGATCAAATAGTTCGTCTATTCTCGGGAGGGGATATTTAGTGGTAACATCTAGTCGAGATCGTATAATAGTCACATCCTTAATGTATCTTATCCGTGATACCTAAACCACAAGTCAAATTCCCTTACTTAAGCTTGTGCAGGTACTTGAGAATGAATAACACAAGAGTATTATCATTGATCAATATAGTTAGTGATTCCCCTACTATCATTTTCCCCAAAGTAATATCATTAGGTGTCTAGATCCTATAATATATCACATCCAAATCATATACTTATCAAGAGATATCCTCATATTCTTCGAGTCTCACCATATCAGGCATTATAATCTCTCAATCACGGATTGTCTAAATCACCTAACGTCTAAATAGAGGAATATCTGGATATCTTAACACTATAACAGCCCAAAAGAGTTCAAATATTCATCCAAGATTCAACTTAGGTCAACTAGTAGTGGTACCTAATCCAAGGTCAGAGGAACCTATCCTGGGTCAGCTCGGTGTAAGTTTCCTCCTTACAAACCGAGCTCTGATACCATAACTGTAATGCCACAAACGCGACGCGACGGCGATCAATCACTTAAACAGAAATAAACCCATCATTCTAGAAAACGATGCAACAATCCCAAGTGAAACAATGTCTAAAGCAGCGGAAATAAAATAAGTACATCACAATTACAAATACATCCCAACAACCAATAGCTTACAGTCCAGATCTAGGAAATAAAGTACACATCATATCACTAGCTTAAGTGTCAAAGGGTCCTACACCCTTAAATTACAGTCCGGAATGGCAAAAGAAAATAAAAGAGTCCAACATTAGAAAAACAAAAGAAAGCAGTCCAGCAACATAGATATCAATAGGAAGTAAGAACAACAAGCGGAGCACGAGAATTCAATCCAAGGGGTTCAAACTTTCTTCGACAAAGTCATCTTCTAAGGTTAGAAAAAGGAGGGGTGAGACAAATCTCGGTGGATGGGGTGATCGTGTGCAAGTGTGGCGATATATATAGTTAATGCGAGAAATTTAGTTGTATGAAAACGCGTGAGAGATGATGCATGATTTCACACACAGTCCACAAGCGTCGTGATAAATATATTTAAGTAATATACTTATACAGTTAAGAAACAATTCGTGGTCAAGCAGGCACTGTGGTCCAAGCAGATAAGAGGATTGCGTACGGATTTGTAACGCCAATCCTATGCAAGACAAAGTAGCTTGATTCGTCATGCGGGTTTGTAGCGCCAACCTATGCAATACAAGTAGCGGTTGCGTACGGATTTGTAGCGCCAACCAAACGGGTCCGATTAACTCCAGAATCGTGTGGATCAGACAGCGATTCTTTCGTTCTTCATTGTAACTCCCCGAGCAAGATGGTCCAAGACATGCCACCTTATCGCTCCATAGGCAAAGACAAAATCCACAGTGGAGCTAGCAAGGCTCGGATTTGTCATAATCATGATTATACCTCAAGTACTACGACCGCTTCCTTGGACAAACTCCGTCCCTCGATTGCATGGATTAGGGACGATGGGGCTCTTAGGAAGAGTGGAATAGCAAATGAGCCGCCTTGTTCCATCCCCCGATGTATCCATTCCGATTGTGAGTTTCGACACACCAAGTTGACTCAAACAGGAAAGTAAATACAAGTTCAGGTAGTCAACCAGGCAATCGAGTATTATTGATTCAGGGAAGCATTTTAGGAAAGTTTTCAAAAATTTGCGCAAGGCAATTATGGCGTTGGCGGAGTTATTTGGATGAAGATGATTATCGGGAGGATAAGCAATCTTTGATATCTTGAAAAATTAGGTGGAACATAAGTCCGTTATAGATTCGAAATCGCAAGACGAGGAAGTCGCCCCACGATCGCGTATTAATCGGTCGAGACGATCCGATAAATCAAGGGATTTTTGAGAAAATAAAATATTTTAATCAATAAATAAAGTCAGAGGGTCCAGTGCTGTCTCTTTAAAATAAAAATAATTCGAGTTAGGTCCTTGTAAAAAGGAAATTTTCAAAGCCCCGTTTTGTAAAAACCAATTCTTTTGGGGTTGAAAATTGAATAAATAAATGTCCCGACCTTGAAAATTATGAGGTCGATTTTTATAAATTCTCTAAATTGTTAAAAAAGAGATTTAGGTTTTTAAAGTTTTGAGAATCTCATTTTTGTCCCATTTTGAAATAATTGCCTTTAAGGCTTTTAGGGTCCAATTGTTATGAAATTTGAACCTTGGGCCCGAGATATAATTATGTTATAGTTAAATTAGTATTTCCAGGTGCATGGACTGCATAAGTACTGGAAATTGTATTTTGGTCCTCGAGTTTAATCTTTTACAATTTGGTCCTCAATTTTTATAAAATTACTTTCCAAGCTCTAAACACTTGGATTTTTGGAATACACTTAAAATATGTTATTTCCAGTCCCTTAAAAGTTAAAATTTCAAATTTTAAAATTAGGGTCTGGTACATGTTCTAAAAATTACAAAATTTCCCCTAAACTTCTAAAATTTTACAATCTAGTCCTTGGGCTTTTAAGGTTTGATTTTATATATATAAAAACTCTTAAAACTTTATTAAAATGTCAAAACATAATTTTTGAACCTGATTTTAGTCCCAAAAATTGAAAATTACAGAGGGGTCCCTTAAGTTT
This sequence comes from Rehmannia glutinosa, assembly GCA_016081115.2. Classification (NCBI taxonomy): domain Eukaryota; kingdom Viridiplantae; phylum Streptophyta; class Magnoliopsida; order Lamiales; family Orobanchaceae; genus Rehmannia; species Rehmannia glutinosa. The sequence goes on along the minus strand of CM071926.1, from coordinate 75,467,040 downwards.
TATTTTCTTGCAATTAAGTCCACCAACTTTCCATTTTTGCATTTTAAGTCCAAAAATCAAAATTTAATCAATTATGCTCGACTTGTCCAGGTTATAAGTCATACAAAACATGTATTTCAAGAGTCATAAACATACATGTCCATTTCATACAAGCATTCATCAAGTACAACAATAAAGTGTACATGTATGTCCTATTTTTCGATGAATAGCATTTTCGAGCAACACTTGAGAAATTTTCCAACTTGATACAAGAAAATAGCATGCAATACATAATATATATCTCAAGTGCTCAATAAAAAATACTACATGCATATTTTCAATTTAAAACACCTAGAAGTTGAAAGGATTTTTCCACCCACCTCGTAGTAGTTTCTCGGGTTGATTTAAAAATGTAGTCGTCTTTCTTGAATCAACTTCTTGACTCAAATTCTTGAAGATCAGCCCCTAAATGGTATCCAACCCATATTTTGGTGTTAAAATTAAAGTCTCAAGTCTAAAGGAAATATACTAGGACTAAATGGTTACTACTCACCTTAATGTCTTCAAGTAGTCTCAAAAAATGGAAATTTTTCTTCAAGCCTCTAACCTCAACTTGAGATGATGTAGGTCAGCCCCTAAGCTCCAAAAATTCATATTCTTGAGTTAAAAATTAATTTTCATGTTATCAAGAGGAAAATACTAAACCATAATTTTTCTCACCTTAAAAATGTGTAGTCTTGAATTTCCTCTTCAAACTTGTAGTCAAATCTAAGTCTCTAATTCTTCAAGAAATTTCTCTAGGGTACCTCAACAAGAAGGATTCAACATAATTAGATGGTGAAGGTATAAGGTTTAGGATTGGAGAAGAAAAATAGAGTTGGGAGAAATGAAAATTTTCTTACCTTATGCTTGAAGAATTTGATCCTTTAGAGAGGAAAATGGGAGCAAGTCTTGTGTTTTTATGATAATTATGAAATGAAGATTATTGGTTGATAAAGAAAAAAATAGCAAAAGTGATTGATTTCCTTAAGACAAGGAGTCAAAAGTTGGAGGAATAATAATCATAGTGTTGTTATTTTTATTTATTAGAATTTGGTGGCAAGAAAGGTTTGTCCATCCTTTAAGCATGTCACCAAAAGTTGAGGAAAAATAATATATATATGTAAATATATATATACATATATAATTGTAGGTCTTGAAAAGAATATGAAACAACCTCCCCATTTATGGTAATTTTTGAAATTTTTAAAAATAAAAAAAATATTTTTTTTTTAAAAAAAATCGAAAGAAAATAAAAATTATAAATATCTATAATTAAATATTTAGATTTAAAAATTAAAGATTTGAAATAAGAATTACGTATTATTTCTTTTTTAAAAAAAAATTGATTGGGAAATTGGTTGGGATGAATTATAGAATAAGATGAAATATTAGGATAACGATTGGAATGTACTCCTAAATTGTTGAAGGTCTAATATTCCTAAAGTCGTAGTCATTCGATCAAGTATTAATACTAGAGGAAGAATATAAAATCGTTAGGCTCGAAAACGAGAAAGGCGTAATTGATGTTGAAAGAAATAAATAAAAGTCGGGTCGCGGTTCATTAATAATGTGTTTGTGATACATAGCCGAATAAATAATCACTACAACACCGTATCTCACGTTATTAAAATTCGGGGCCTCACAAAAATAGCTACACTTAAAAAAATTACGGAATTGTCATACAAAATGCTGCTTCCAACCACAAGTGACAACACTACTCCTCCCAATTCTGAAGTTCAAAAATTACTATATGATCAAGCAAAGTTTGGCGTACGCCCATTTCTTGAAGTTCAAAAAAATACATGTGTATCCACCATCGTTGTACTTCTCCATCGAAAGGGAGTTCTGGTAACTTGTCCATCATCAACCTCATCTTCTAGAACAAAAGCTACTAAATTTACCCTCCCAATATTTTCCCTGCCACTGCTAAAAATCTTTCATCGATTACCTTAAGTGGCTAAAACATCCTCTCTTGCCTCTGGCATTCTGTGAAAATATTTCAACAAAAATATTTGTTAATTGAATCAAATTTAAAAAAAGAAAAGAAAAGAATAAGTATATGAATATAATACCATTTTTTGCTGATCAAATACATGTATGTTGTCATTTCTCATCGAAGTCGTGTCAATTTTACCAACTTGTAACTGCACCTGGAAAAACATCCAAAAGCGAAAATGAAAATCTTTTTCGTTCCTTTAGCATTTTTTTCTTGGGGAATTATTCGAAACACTTCAATAGTTGAAATGAATTACATCAATGGCGATCTTGCCGAAACGCTTAACAATGGGTTTGGATATTATATCTTGTTTGTATGCGTAAACTAAAAATGAATAAAAGCTACTTAAAAACTTAGCAAAGGCGTAAAGAAATTTAAATCGAGATAAATGCATTTCGCTAATTGAAATGTTTTTTTTTTTTGTTTGGAAGTGAAATGTCTTGTGCTAAAATAACAAATTCCAATAAGAACAAGGGGACTTAAAACACATAATAAACTTTGAAATACTAACTTTGCTTCATCTAATCAATCAAATTGTAAAAAACCCAACACTAGAATAAGTTCAAACCCTAAAAGAAACAATTACTCCTCCAATGGATCATTTATGGCTATAATATCATACACCCACACGAAAACATAATTCGACAACTTGATGAGAACACTCTCGAACTTCTTCAATATAAGTGCCCTCTAGATGAGATTCTCGTTAATTATTGAACTCAAATTTGTAATAATTCGAATGTTTTTTGTTGTTTGAAAAGCTAAAAGTAGAACTAACCACGGGTATTGCAAATTGTTGAATAATAACCCCAAAAGAGATGATCGAAAAAGATTAGTCTTCTTCCATTCAGATTTATAGTTAGTACTATTCTCGCAAAAATACAAAATGAAATTTCAGTTTCAATAGAATTCACATGGCCAATTTTCCTCAGGATGCCCAAAAGAATATAAAATCCCTACTAAAATAAAAGATTCATATTATTTACCCAATGAAGAGATTTAAGTGATGAATTACTAAAACAAAATACATATTAAATAGCATAATATTTGCGTGTTAACAAAAAACAATAGATTGTAAATCGTAAAAGTCTCACAGATAAGGTAGTGGTATCTTCATTTTCTTTATTACTCTTCTTTCTCTTCTACCATTTCTATTTTTACTTTTATAATTTTTCCTCTTTTTCAAGCTTTGTTTATCCATTTTTTTGGAGTTGTGCTGAGAAAATGACTATACGACATGTGGGTCACGGTTACAAATGTTCTTGTGAGGATAGTATATTCACTTTCTAGTAGTCCAACAGAAAATCAAAACCTTGGCATAGCAGAAAATTAAGCACCTTTGCCAATAAATGTTTAGTAATACCAAACTCTTACATTAAAACCTATTAAAACCTATCCATCTACATGAGCTCATAAAAAGAGAAACAAACTGTAGGCTTTGAGAGTCAGTTTGATACCCATATCCCGGAAAATCCAACGGATACATTAAATTGCACATCCCCCCAAAGAAAAACATTAAATTGCAAAAACCGTAACAGACTCCTTTCATATTCCAGATGAGCTCATCAAAAGGCCACTTAGCTGATCTCATTTTGTCTAAGATTTCAGTAGTAATTTGCAAATGAGAAACAAAAATAACCCCAAAAAGAAAATTTCTTGACATACAAAAACTACCCTGAGGTTTAATCTAATTAAAAAAAACTCCAGGTATTTTCAAAATTACAAATATCATTAGGCGTTACAAACATTCGCTTGAGGTTTGTAGTTACCTAATAAATACCCTCGTCATGATGATGCAATTTGTGAAATAGATGTCACGCCCCAGACGGGACGCGACGACGATCAACCACTTAAACAGAAATAAACCCAATAGTTTAGACAAATGATACAACAATCCCAAGTGAAACAGAGTCTAAAACAACGGAAATAAAATAAACATAAGTACGAATTACAACTTAAAGTCTAGCAAGATCCAAATACATCCGACATAATAACCTGAATAAGTTTACAGGCCAAAAACTAAAACGTAAAGTACACAATATCCAAATCTTAAATGTCAAAGGGTCCTATGCCCTTAAGTACAGTCCAACATGAAAACGGAATAAAGGAGTCCAACAACAACAAAAGTAAAAGAAATAAGTCCAACAACATCAACAATAATAGAAAGCAAGTCCAACAGGCTGAGCAAGGCTAATCAGTCTGTGGCCGGATCGACATATTCAACATAGTCCTCATGTAAAGGTTAGAAAACAGGAGGGGATGAGACAGAAATCTCAGTGGATGGGGTGATCGTGTGCAAGTGTGGCGATATATATAGTTAATGCGAGAAAACAGTTGTATGAAAACGCATGAGATATGATGCATGATTCCACACACAGTCCACAAGCGTCGTGATAAATATAATTAAGTAATATACTTATATAGTTTAAGAAATAGTTCGTGGTCACACATGCACTATGTGATTCGTGCAAAGACAGTAGGATTGCGTATGGATTTGTAGCGCCAAGCCTATGCAAGACAAGTAATGGTTGCGTCACGGATTTGTAGCGCCAACTAATGCAATACAAGTAGCGGTTGCGTATGGATTTGTAGCGCCAACCAAAGCGGGTCCGATTAACTTAATCGTGTGGATCGGTGGCGATTCCTTCGTTCTTCCTTGTAACTCCCGAGCAAGATGGTCCAAGACTTGTCACCTTATCGCTCCATAGGCAAAGACAAATCCATGTAGAGAGCTAGCTAGGCAGGATTGTCATAATCATGATTATACCTCAAGTACTACTAATTTGTGCCACGGGACTTGGAGATTTCAAACCGAACCGATATCCAGGACCGAAAGATCTCCGAACCAAAAATATCCGTTGACTTTTTGACTTTCCCAACCGCATCGTCATCGAAAATATTTATGGTACGGTTCGGGAGGTTTTTCAAATACCCGTCATCGAACCACTCCGAACCGAGGACCCAAGCTAGAACCGATTTTAAAGATTTTATATAAAATACATATACATTATTTCTATGCTGTTTTTATTTTGATATTGAATTAACTACAAACTATTGAAATTAAATTGAATATAAAGCATATTTACGAAAAAACCATAGTACTGCAACTATTATGAATTTTAAAAAACTTTGATATTAATAATAAAGTAAATAATTTGAAATTGAAATTAGTTAAATAATTAGTAAATTGCACTTAAAAGAGAAACAAGTAATAGTATCATATTATAACGATATAAAAAAATTATATTTTAATTTTTTTACCACATCACATAAATTATAAATATAATTTTAATGATTATGTTAAGTTGTTAAGTATGAGACATTGAGATTATAAATTTATAGAAGTTTTTTTTTTAATTTATAAAAACTATTAGTTAATTATATATGTTCTATGTCAATAGAAGGACAATTGCCCAAATAATATACTATTATTGTATTAGAGGTCATTAAGTTTAGAATTTTGGATTGTGTTACCTATTATAGTTTTAGTTTTTATTTTGAGACTACACTAAAAGATACTAGAACTCTAGAAGTATATCCGTTTGGTGATTTTTATTTTGATTTTCTTTTTTTTTCTTTCAAATTTGTATGCTTTATTTATGGCTAATCTCCGAATCTCCATTACGAACCGAACGCACGTCCCGTCCCGTCCCATTAGAACCGAATATCCGTCCCGAACAGTCCTAAACTTTCGGTGCGGTTGGGGAAGATTTTTTCTATGGTTGATTCGAGATTTATTTTGGAGAAATCTCCGAACTTCGGGACGGTTCCGGGAGATTTCCAAATCTCGAACCCATCGCACGTGCACACCCCTAAATACTATGACCTCTTTCCTGGACAAACTCCGTCCCCTCGGTCAGTTGCGGGATTAGGGCGATGGGGCGAAGAGTGGAATAGCGATCGAGCTGCCGGTTCCATCCCCGACGTATCCATTCCGATTGTGAGCTCGATACACCAAGTTGACTCAGCGGGAAAGTAAATACAAGTTCGGGTAGTCAACCAGGCAATCAGTATTATTGATTCAGGGGAAGCGATTCAGAAAATTTTCAAAATTGCGAGTGACAATTATGGCGTTGATGGAGTTATTTGGATGAAGATGATTATCGGGAGGATAAGCAATCTTCGATATCTTGAAAGATTAGGTGGAACATAAGTCCGTTATGGATTGAAATCCCAAGACGAGGAAGTCGCCCCACGATCGGGTATTGTCGGTCAAGACGATCCGATAAGTCGAGGATTTTTGAGAAAAAAATATTTTAATTAATTAATTATTAAAGTCAGATGGTCCAAGACTGTTTCATTAAAAGAAAAATAATTTGAGTTAGGTCCTTATTAAAAAGAAAATTTACAATTAGCCCCGTTTGTAAAAACCAATACTTTTGGGGTTAAAAATTGAATAAATAAATGTCCCGACCTTGAAAAATTATGAGGTCAGTTCCTAAATTCTCTAAATTGTTCATAGATGCAGATTTTTAAAGTTTTGAGGATGAGTTTTTATTAAATTCTCACATTGGCCCCAAATTTGTTAAAATTGTCATTTCAGGCTCTAAGTTTAAAATAATTGGAACTCACAAACCGGAAGGGCTTTTAATGTGATTCCAGTTGGAAAATGTCACTAAGGTCAGTGGGGTGTTGGGACAAAAAAAGTTTTAAAAAGAAATAAGTATAGGTCCCTTAAATTTTGAAAATCTCATATTTATCCCATTTTGAAATAATTGCCTTTAAGGCTTTTATGGGTCCAATTGTTATGAAATTTGAACCTTGGGTCCAAAATATCATTAAGTTATAGTTAAATTAGTATTTCCAGGTACATGGACTGTGTAAGTCCTGGAAATTTTATTTGGGTCCTCAAGTTTAATCTTTTACAATTTGGTCTCTCAATTTTTATAAAATTACTTTACAAGCTCTAAACACTTGGATTTTTGGAATACACTTAAAATATGTTATTCCAGTCCCTTAAGAGTTAAAGGTGACATTGTATTTTTCTAGAGAGAGGCCAAAGTTAGAATTGCAAGCGAATGAATCGACTATTTTTTCGTCGGTGCGCTCATGGAGAATTCATTTGTACCGATAGCGGGCAATTTGGGTAAGTAAGAAAAAAAGAAAAAAGCGGGCAACTGACGACGTCCTCTTTTTTCGTAAGAGGCGTTGCAAGCAAATAATTTTTGAAAAGCGGCGAAGCTTGTAGAAAATCTAAAAGTTTTCTTGTTATTCGTAGAGGAACCCCTTTATTTAAGGTAATCAAGGGGGTTGGTTTTGTGCAATTCATTTTATATGAAATAGATTGGTATCGATGGCACCATTCCGAGCCGATTAATCGGAGATACCCAACCTACTTGGTCATGGCATAATCCGTTACGGAACTTTGTTCCTTGTTGCGGTACTTAGCTCAAGCTTAATAAATCTTGAATCTTACAAGTAAGTCTCTTAAGAAAGATTATTGTTATTTACAAGATATATCACAGTGAAGCTGTGACACCCCAATTTAGATGTTGATATAAACACCAAGATGATAAATATTTAAGATTTAATTTATATAATTGATTTGGTGTATATAGGGATTCAAATGACTAAAAAAAAAGACTTTGGTTCATATAGCCTGTTTTAATTAAACTTATTACAATGGAGATTAAGAATGATTTTTTTTTGAGTCATCGAATTAGTAAGACTAATGAGTAGTTTAGTGGGTTTAAAACTAGATATATATTATCGAGCTTATAACACCCACCCAACCGCATGACCCAAGGTTGGATCACTCCAATACTCGAACCGGACCGCTCTATCCCGTAAAAGGCCTTTAAAAGCCACTTAAAATCCTAATTCTATCCATAGTCATCATTTTACACACACTAACACCTACTAGAAGGTCTCGTTTTTTTTTTTTTTTTTTTGAATGAAACACCCTTAGTGGGTGGGGGATTGAGGGAGTCCCCAACCTATATATTGATCAGGATCAATGTATTTTTACAAGAGTTTATTTACAACAAATTGACAACCTAATGAGTATCAACAATATGATGATTACAGATTCCATATCTATTAATTTTTTACAATTTTTCTACGAAATGATGGTAAGTCCAGTTGATCTATTCTAGCAAGGCCAAGAATGTTCCGAGGGATGTCAGGCGGTCTCAACATATGATAGGTACGAAATCGGGCGGCCAAGATGAGCTACAAAGATCGCCACTCGGTTTCCTTCTCTAAGAGTGTGGGAGAAGTGAATGTTCATGTGAGCACATCTCATTCGATCTTGGAGAGAAGTTGTAGTGTTGACCGGTGGCCATTCTTCCTTGTGTAAGGAGTGGTACATGCACAGGAGTCGTCTCTATCATCGCCGTGAGGCGCCCAATAGAGATAAGCACATTTAAACCCTGGAGTAGAGCCGGCAATTACGCCATTAGACTATTAGTACAAACATCAAAGCAAATCCATAGCATATCCATAAAATGTTTCAAAGATAATCTCTTAAAACCCCGCCAAGCCCGGCAGTTAATTAGCCTTTGGTAGCACCATCTACATTGATTTGACCGAGTTTGGTGGGGGCTTTATCCATAAAACCTGGGATATTTGAATCTGCTCTGTCTTTCCGAAATGAAAACCTAGTGCGCGGATGCTTTGTGTAAGAATCCTTTCCACATTTTTATATTCATCGAGATGACCATTATAAAGGAGCTTGAGATGAGTTTCCACTTGTGAGATTATATGCGTAAACCGAATTTTGCACCTTCATGTTTACTTTTATTCCTTTCTAACCAGGTGAACCAAAAGATTAAACAGGGCAAAATGAAGGTAATATGTGACTGGTGTGTGAATGGTGTAAAATTGGACCAAGAAGGTCTCGTTTGTCCTTATCTATTTCCCTTCTTTCTCTCTTATCATGCTGCCCATTTCTCTTACTCTTATTTTTGTTTGTTATTTCTTTTATCTTCTTTCCCCTTTTGTTTTTGGAGTATTTGAGATCTTTCAAATAAAAAACATGGAGTTTTAAGTTCCTTGAGGGAAATACCCACCACCACCATGTCACTACTACCGTTGGGCTACATTGCTCGTGGTCTGTCAAAGAATTCTGTGAAACCACCTTGGTGACTTGATATTCTACCACAAGATTCTAACTAAAGTGGGTAAACCATTATTTTTAAATGAGCAAATGGGGCAAATTACCCACTTGTGATAGGTGATTGAGTTTTTGACATGTAAGATAAAAACATAGTTTTCTACCCACTTTTGGTGTTCTTTTACCACAATACTATTGAGGCTTTAAATGCAAGCCTTTAATATGTATTTCTCTCTCTTGAAATTAAATACTCCCAATACATAACATACGTGAATGTGAACACTCCCTTCTTTTTTGCTCTTCATTTTTTCTCTCTCTTCTTCTTCTTCTTCTTCTTCACAAAATATCAAGAAGTTATTTTTGTGGGCTTTCATCAACAAAATCACACCAAAAATCGAATAACAAGGTAATGTTCTTCTCCTCCTAATTAGTTAACCTTGTTTAAATCGTTCAAGACCAATATATTTGCAAAATATGTGAAGTGTTTTGTGATAGGAAAAATTTTACGCATTTATGAAACACAATGCACGATATCGTGTCATAGATTAGGCACGCGATATCGTGCCCCCATATATTAGACACGATATATTGTGCCCTTTATTTGACACGATATATCATGTGGTGTATATTAGAAATGCGATATCGTGCCCCGTATATTAGACACGATATCGTACCTAATATAGGGCACGATATATCGTCGCACGATATATCGTGTCTAATAAAGGGCACGATATCGTACCTCACTTTAAAAAAGGGCACGATATATCGTGCCCCAAGACAAAACAGACGCCTTTTATGTGTTCTTGCATTTATCAATATTTTTCTTTGTATATAGATGAACTCTCGCTATCTTGTTGTTCGATTTGGTGGTCATTGGGAAGGTTTAGAATATAAAAGTGGTGAAGAAGAAGTTGTACGTATTAAACCGGCAAAATGAATTATAGTGAAATATTGGAGGAGGTTTATGGTGTTGTTGATGTTGATAGGGCGTATACGATTGTATAATGCATTCTATTGTAGATATTTTCGAAACAAACTTGGGAAGTTAAAGTTGAAAAACGATGATGACATTGAAGCTGCGTTTGGGAACACCGAGTTACCGAGTTGTTTTTGTAACACTTTGAAAAAGAAAAACAATGGGTGAGACTAGTTCGCATAATGTATTGGGAGGTCCGTCCCGAGCATAATCGAGTTGAGAACGTTGAAGGTCAACAAGGTGTTGGTGGAAGTTTTATGCAACTAATGGCTAGTCGAGAATGATTTGTCGCGATCATTGGGCCTAATTACAACTACATGCAACTTCTTGGTTTTCAACAATACGGTTTTACCGCAAATCAATCCATATAGTCATGCGGTAAGGCCTAGTGGAGCACCTTTTATGCATATGAACAATGTTCCAATTATTAATCATCGCGTCCACTAGCACCTACGTTAATGTTCCAAATATCAATTGTCCAGGGACCTAGTATAAGGCCAAGCAATGAAGATGGCTATTATCATGATATAGGTTGTGATAATACCGATGTTAATTGTGATAATACGATCTTTGATGTTGGTTGTGATAATAATGACATTAATTATGGTGCAAACTACGGTCAAATGATTTTGGTGAGAACTACACCGATGGTGATGTTGTGCGGCGTTGAAGCTAATAATCAATTTGAAAATGACAGCAAAGAACGTCTTGAATTTGAGGAATTTTGTGAGTGGAGACATAGCGGAGAGAAGTATTTTAAAAACCAAAACCAAGATGCGGTAGAAGTACGAGGTGTTAACTTACATCCGGATATCCATAGAGACAATATGGGACGAAACAATAGTGCCCACAGACGAAGTTGGGTGATTCTGGTACACTCTCGCACCTTTCGGTTCCTCCCGAGGAACCCGTAGGTTGGAAGCATCACGGTGGGACATTGCGCCAAGGAGCAACATACATGAGCAAAAGCGAATTGGATATCGCACTAGGCATGTATCACCTTGAAAATCAAGTCGAGTATCGAGTTGAACGCTCGGATAAGACTCGTTTTCATGCAATATGCAAGTATGAACGATGCCCCTTTTCGAATGCGTGCATATGGAAAGGATGGTATTTGGAGAGTAGGGAAGTTTGACAAGCACCATGGATGTAGGTTAAATTTGAATGACAATGCATCTAGGCGGGTGCATTCTAAAGTAGTAGGTGCATATTTTGCATCTAGATTACTAGTGGAACATTCTGCGCTCGTGCAAGAGATATGATAGCGGAGTTGGAATCGCGACATCCAACAATAACCCAACACACAAATTTATCAAACTTATTCACAAATTTATCCAACAATAACTTGATTGATAAACCCTAAACACCAAAATCGAACACTAAAAATCCTAAATCAATTAACCTAACATAAATAGAGTTTAAAACTTAAAATCGAACACTAAAAATCCTAAATCAATGAATCCTAAATGACGATTGATATGCTTACCTGTTCGGAAGGGGCGACGGAGGATGGTGCGGAGGCGGCGATGGAAGCGGCAGCGGCGGAGGTGGAGGCGGAAGCGGCAGCGGTGGAGGTGGAGGCGGTCGACGTCGATGGCACGATTGAGTCCATGTTCTTCTCTTATTGGGCATGAAATGGGGGGTTGGTACTTCTTCTTCTTCTTGTAGTCGCACGAAATGGGGGCCTTTTTTTTTTCTTTTTGTTTTTATTTGTTGGGGCACGAAATGGGGGGAGGTTTGGACGTTTGATTTCTTATTTTGTTTTATACGGTTTCTTATACGGTTTCTTATACGTTTTTGAATTTCAAAATTCAAAAATACCAACTTAAAGGAGGGATAATTTGGTCAATTTGGGTAGAAAAAAAGTTTTTTATCTTATTGGGTAGAAACAAGTACGCACTATCCATAGTGGGTACTTTAAAAATTCTCCCTTTTAAAATATCTCAATTAAATAAATAGTAAATCTTGCAATTTTAGATCCCTTGTTATGAGTCTGTTTAGAAGGCATAACTGATACGTATTTGATGTTGGTGGTGTTTTGTTGTGAGGATTGAGATAAAGACTACAATTTATTGAAATAGAAAATAAAAAATAAAAATAAAGAGATAACCATTATAGATAACCACTAAGACCCATTTTCTCATCCTAGTAGGCTAAATGCTTTAGCTTAAGCCTGGTTATGGTACTTTTCCTAATCTTGGTTTAATAAGAGTTAATATATAAATTTAGTAAATATAAACTAATTCAAATTGAAACAAGAAAGTAGGAAACTTAAATATTGAATCCTGTAGAATTGAATTTGTAAAATTCTGAATTTAACTTTTCGAAATTCCTCAATCTCCATACTAATCTAGAAACTAATTAGAGATGGCTGCACATTTCCAATTGTGAAATGTCACAATCTGCTTACTGAAAGACATTGTTTATATGAAACCAATAATTTTTATTTTTGGATAATATCAATTTTTTCAAATGCATACTACGTACATGTATATATTATTTTGATTGGCGAATAACTATAAATAAATTACTTACAATAGATACCTTAATAATGAATAAGAATACCGCACTTACTAAAATATTAAAACTAAAATATATAATAGTACTAAGATGCTTATGATAAAATAATCTAATTTGTATCACCAAAAGATATATTCTAATTATGAGGGTTATATAAGACTAACCATTCACAATTTTAATGATATGAATATCAATCTGCTTTCAAAATAGTAATATATATATATATATATATATATAGGATTTGGTTCAAATGAGACCATCCTCCCTAGGTGAGACAGTGTGGACTCATCTTATCCGTTGATCTTAAAAAATGAAGGGATGTGATTAATTCAGTTTTTTTAATTATTTCCTAATTTTCGCTGATTTTAAGGGTAAGATTGTAATTTTGTAATTCAAATTAGTGGTCCCAGCGGATTTTATGGGCTGAAATTGACACTGCCGGATTTTGTGGCGGAATTTAAGGAACCTGTTTTCTTTCCAAATATTTTTATTTTACAGCATATTTGGGTTCTTCTACGGCATAATTAGACATCAAATAATGCATATTTAGTTATTTTGTTGGCCTTTGTTTTTACGAAAAACAAGACATAATTGAATATAACGTCTTTCGCATATGTAGTTATACTATATTGCATAAATAGGTTCAATATAATGTATATTTAGTTATGAAAATGTGATGTTGCTTTTGGAAATTATAAAAAATGGGATGTTACATAATATACTGCATATTTAGTTATTCCACAATGCATAGATAGTTTCTAGATAATACATAGTTAGTTGATTTTGTTGCATAGTTTATGACGTCTCGCATAGTTGGATATACTGTACTACATATTAGTTTTTTTACGCTGCATAGATAGTTTTCAGATAATGCATATTTAGTTGAGTTTTGTTGCATGTTTAGTTTTCGAACTCACTGCTCGTTATTTCTCCGTAATATTGCACCGATTTTTCTTGTTTTTTTTCTCGTAATTTTCATGAACTCGTAATTTTCGAGTTCTTCACGTTTTTCTTTATTTGCGTTAATGGAGGAATGTGAGAGAGAGAGAGAGAGAGAGAGAGAGAGAGAGAGACGTGAGATTGGTAAAATTGGGAGATGTATGAGAGAGAAAGATATTTGATTCCATTTTTGTAACTAACTTGTTATGTTATTTTACCCTACTACCCTTATATTGATTAAATTAATATTTTAATATATTTTTTATCCATTAAATCATACACATTGATTAATAGTGGGGATGGTTGAGATTAATCCATTGTGTCTCACCTGAGAGACATGGTCTCACTTGATCCTCCCATATATATATATATATATATATATATATATATATATATATATATATATATATATGATAATTGTTTGGTTTGATTGTAGGAAACTCGGAAGTTTGGGTAAGGGATTTGTTGGAAATTTTGATGATCAAAGTAAAGGTGGGAAAAATATTATTTTTCTAGATAAAATTAGGTTTGCTTGCATTTTATAAATTTCATGACATTAACTATTCTGAATTTCACAACATGGAGCAATTGCAAAATTTCACGATATACACTATTTTCATGAAGTTCACAATATAATATTGTTCTATGATTATGTTTTGTGTTTCTTCCAAAATAATTTCGTTTATTAAAGGAAACTTAAAGTATATCATTCATGGTGTCAAATTGCATATTCATTTGCATTTTAACTATTGACATTTGTTTGACTCGGCTTTTGGCCTAAAAAATGTCACTTTGACAAAAATATTGATCGACCGAGTCCGGCTGCGGTGTGGGTAGGTTAGACAACGGATCGAAATAGGTTGCCTGTGATCCCTGTTTGACTACTCATTTACATACTCCCACTTTCGGGTCGGGTAGGAGACGGTGATGTAACTGGGTCGTAGAACGAGTATATTCATGAATATGACGATCTCTCGGGCAAAAGCCCATAGCTAAAGAGATGTCGAGCATAGTGGGAGGGATAAGGTGATCGGGCCGCCAAATATTATTGGGAGCAATAAGGAGAACGGACAGGTCGTGTCCGATCAACACTGATCCTACGTTTCTTGTTCCGGGCTGACGGATTGACTGACTGACTGCTTGTATTAAAGAAACTTTATTTTAAATCCAGATATCTATTATTTGTTTTCAAAAACTGAGATATCTACGATTCTTGTGAAAAACAAAACCTTTCATGTACTAGATTAATTATTGCATAACGTGCTTTGCATCATTGCTAGCATTAAAAATTGATGAGAATTATTGAATCGAGCTATGTTCTTTATCATTGCATTTAATGAATCTTTTGTGCACCATTGTCATGCATACATGAATAACTTTTTGGAATACTAAGTACTCTCAGCCGAAAAGGAAAATATTTTAGCTTTTCAATACTGCATTCCCCTACCCCAACCTACTGAGCTCGTTTGGCTCACCCCACAATTTTATAAAACTTTTCAGTGACCAAATATTTTGAGATCGACGAGACCAGCATGAGACGTCCAGACCAGGATTGACCCGACCTAGCAGGTTCCTTCTGATAGACTTGTCCGTCAACACTTGAACTTTGTAACTATTTTATTTTGTACGGGTTCGGTGACTTGTAACTCTACATGTTAAAGATTTGTAGAGTTCCATTGTATTTATGGGTTCTAGTTGTTTGTGGTTAGAGAATAGCTCTTGATAAGCCTAAATTTTGAATATTTGGGTTGTACCATATTGGATGATATTCTATTGTAATGTTTTTTTAGGGGAGATATTCTATTGTAATTAGGTGTTATTTTGATTATGAAATTTGGGCATGACAGAAGCTATTACCCTCGTACATATTTCAAATTTTAAAATTAGGGTCTGGTACAGTTTCGAAAATTGCAATGTAGCCCTTAAACTTCTAAAATTTTACAATCTAGTGCTTGGGCTTTTAAGGGTTGATTTTATTTATCTTAAAACTCTCAAAACTTTATTAAAATGTCCAAACATCATTTTTGAACCTGAGTACAGTCCCAAAACTCGAAAATTACAGAGGGTCCCTTAAGTTTAATTTTCTTGCAATTAAGTCCACCAACTTTCCATTTTTGCATTTTAAGTCCAAAAATTGAAATTAATCAATTATGCTCGACTTGTCCAGGTTATAAGTCATACAAAACATGAATTTCAAGGATCATACACATGCATGTCCATTTCATACAAGAATTCATCAAATACAACAATAAATTGTACATGCATGCACCTAAATTTCAATAAATAGCATTTTTAAGCAACACTTGAGAATTTTCACAACTTGATACAAGAATTTAACATGCAATACATAATATATATATATATATATATATATACATATCTCAAGTGCTCATTAACAAAATACTACATGCATTTAACAAAAACACCTAGAAGTTGGAAAGATTTTTCCACCCACCTTAAAATTGGATAGTTGTGAAATAAAAGGATAAATTCCACAATTTGATTATGAAGTCACTTAGGTCAGCCCCTAAGTCAAGAAATACCAAAAATTAAGAGTTAGAAAAATGAGTGAAAATTTAAGGAGAAAAAGAATAAGGTGAGAAAATTGGAAATACTACACTTTACCTTGTGTAGTAGATGAAATGGAACTAGTAGAAGCTTCAAAGTTGGAATTCTTGGCTCACCCTCAAAACCACTTAAGGTCAGCCCCTATTTCTCAAAAATAGAAAAGGGGTGTTAAAATTTTGAAGAAAATAGGAAGAAGAAGAGAAAAGGGCACTAGTGTCCAAATCTTACCTTGTAGGCCAAATTCTCCAAAAATTTCTCTTCAAGTCTTCTAAGGTGACCACAATGCATGCATGTCATTATGTAGGCTCCTATGTGTACCTCCAAAAGTCAAAATTAAACTTAAGTTAAGGAGAAAAGGTGATGAGTTATAGGATATCAAGTTGAATTGAAGAACAAAATTTCTTACCTTTGTGAGAGAGGGGTTCGAATTCTATGAAGAAGTAGGAAGAATGTTTGTGTTTTTGTTAAGTGTTTGAAGAAAGAGGAAGTGTTTGATGATATGAAGAAGGTGTTCTTGAAGATAAGAAGAATGTTTGAAGATATGAAGGACGTGTTCTTGAAGATATGAAGGTATGTTTGAAGATGTGAAGAATGTGTTCTTGAAGATTTGAAGATATGAAGGAATTGTTCTTGAAGGTTTGAAGATATGAAGGAATTGTTCTTGAAGATTTGAATATATAAAGGAGTTATTTTTGAAGATTGAATAAGATGTGAAGTTTTTGAAGATAGAAGATGTGAAGAAGATTGTAGAAGGAGGAGAATGTTTAGAGAGAAGGAATAGAAGTTGCTTGAAGATTAAAATGTGTTGGTGAAATTTTTAACAAAATTTTTGTAAAATTGGCCTTGTGGCCGCCCACATTAGAGAGAGAGGGGAAGGGAATTTTTGTTCAATTTTCATGTCTTATAAATCGTCTCTTGCATGGAGACAAAAGGGAAGTCAATGATATGGGCAAAGGATGGGTAAGGAAGGAATGTTGGGTGAGTGGGAATAAGTTAGGAAAATAATATTAAAGAATTGATGTATAAGATAATGTATATAATGTTTGAATTAATGGTGTAATTATACACAAGATGACTAATATAAGGTGTATATGTACAAGAGTTGGAAGACCAAATTGATCATCATTGTCGTCCACTTAAGGGCAATTGTGGTATTTCCATATTTTTTTTGTCCAAAATTTGATGATAATAGATGAATAATATCAATCTCCAAAATAATTAGTGATTTCCTTGATCACTTATAAGTCTAATGATCATTTATTCTAAATAAAATTCTTAATTCTATAAGGTAAAAGTCTCTAAAATAAATAGTCTCTTAAAATTCTAAGGTGACTAATAAATACACAAATAGTAATAATGATCAATCAAGTGATCATTAATGTGAAATAGAATTATTAAATGATTATGATCACAAGTAATAAATGAAAATGAAATTAAATGCAAAATATATTTATTATTAATATTTACCCGTCAAAGTGACGCGGTAAAATAGTCAAAATAGTACATAGACGATAAGTGAAATAAATTACACGCTCGAAAAATTGGGGCTTCACATCCTCCCCTCCATAAAAGAATTTGGTCCCCAAATTCTCTTCAGAATATCTCTGGGTATTGATTCCTCATGTCTTCTTTCATTTCCACGTTGCGTCTTCGTCTCGGTTGTGGTTCTGCCACACCACTTTAACCATCGGAATCTCTCTCTTACGCAACTGACGTATCTGCTGGTCAATGATCCGGATCGGCTTCTCGGTGTAGGATAAATTTTCCATCAGAGGAGGAGTATCACGAGTGATGATATGTTCGGGGTCTGGTTGATACTTCTTCAATCTCGATACGTGGAATACATCGTGCATTCTTGCATATTGTGCTTGTAACTCGAGTCGGTAGGCTAACTATCCTGGGTCAGCTTGGTGTATGTTTCCATCTTACTAGCCGAGCTCTGATACCACTTAAACTGTCACGCCCCAGACGGGACGCGACGACGATCAACCACTAAAACAGAAATAAACCCAACAGTCTAGACAAATGATACAACAATCCCAAGTGAAACAGAGTCTAAAGCAAAGGAAATAAAATAAACATAAGTACGAATTACAACTTAAAGTCTAGCAAGATCCAAATACATCCGACATAATAACCTGAATAAGTTTACAGGCCAAAAACTAAAACGTAAAGTACACAATATCCAAATCTTAAATGTCAAAGGGTCCTACGCCCTTAAGTACAGTCCAACATGAAAACGGAATAAAAGAGTCCAACAACAACAAAAGTAAAAGAAATAAGTCCAACAACATCAACAGTAATAGAAAGCAAGTCCAACATGCGGAGCAAGGGTAATCAATCTGTGCCGGATCGACATCTTCAACATAGTCCTCATCTAAAGGTTAGAAAACATGAGGGGATGAGACAGAAATCTCAGTGGATGGGGTGATCGTGTGCAAGAATACAGATATATATAGTTAATGCGAGAAAATAGTTGTATGAAAACGCATGAGATATGATGCATGATTCCACACACGATCCACAAGCGTCTTGATAAATATATTGAAGTAATATACTTTTACTGATTTAAGAAACGATTCGTGGTCACACAGGCATTATGTGATTCAGCAAGACATGCAAGATTGCGTGCGGAATGTAACGCCAATCCTATGCAAGACAAGTAATGTCACGCCCCAAACGGGACGCGACGAACGATTCACAACTTAAATACAAATGGACTAACATTCCGCACAATACCAATGAGAACCCAATAAGACAAGTCTAAATAGCGGTTGCGAAAGAAATTTATACAAGTTATCACTTAAACTAATTCCAACATCCAAATTAACCCGAAATTCAACAAGGTAGTAACTTAAAGTCAAGGGATCATACGCCCCTCAATTACAAACCCGAATTGATTAGGATACAAAAAGTCCAACAAAAACATAATAAGAAAAGAGTCCGATCAACAACAAGATACAAGAAATCCAACAAGCGTATCAAGGTCTCAATAGGTTCAAAATACAAAATCCTCATCTAAGGTTAGAAAGCAGCGGGATGAGACAAAAATCTCGTGGATGGGGTGATCGTATGCGAGTGTGGCGTAATAGTTAATGTGAGATTATATGAAAACGCGCGTGAGTATGATCATGATTACACACGAGTTCACAAGCGTTGTGATAAAATATTTAAATAATATACTCGACCCATTTCAAGAAAAACTTGATTCATGGTCACACATGCACTATGTGATTGCGGTAGGATTAGGAAATGTAACGCCAATCCTATGGCAAATAATGGTTGCGTACGGATTTGTAGAATAGCAGTAGCTACCGGGAATGTTCCATAACCAGAACGTGTGGATCCATCCAATTCCTTCGTTTCTACCTTGTAACTCCCACCAAGTCCAAGACGCACCTTATCGCTCAGAAAGTAAAGACAAAATCCCAGTAGAGTCACGAGGCTAGTCGTCATAATCATGATTATTGATTCGACCCGCTTCCTTGGACAAAGTTCGCGGGATTAGGGAAAATGGGGCCGGAAGAGTGGAATAGCAGTGAGCTATTCCATCCCCGGCGTCCATTGGAGTTATTTGGATGAAGATAATTATCGGGAGGATAAGCAATCTTAGTCAATATCTTGAAAGATTATTATTGATTTGGAACAGGAAAATTTTTGGAAAACGCGAGTGGCAATTATGGCGTTGGTGGAGTTTTTGAAGATGATTAAGGAAGGATAAGCAACCTTCGATATCTTGAAAGATTGGGTGGAACATAATTCCGTTATAGAAGATGATCCGATAAGTCGAGGATTTTTGAGTCAAAAAATAAAATATTTTAATTAATTATTTATTAAATCTCAATTTCAGATGGTCCAGGGCTATTTTAGTAAAAGAAAAATAATTTGAGTTAGGTCCTTTTATAAAGGAAAAATTGTAATTAAGCCCCGTTTTGTAAAAACCAACACTTTTGGGGTTAAAAATTGAATAAATAAATATCCCGACCTTGAAAATTATGAGGTCAGTTCCTAAATTCTCCAAATTATTCATAGATTCAGGTTTTTAAAGTTTTATGGTCGAGTTTTTATAAAAATCTCACATTGGCCCCAAATTTGTTAAAAATTCTCATTTCGGACCTTAAGTTTAAAATAATTGGAACTCACAAACCGGAAGGGCTTTTAATGTGATTCCAGTTGGAAAATGTCACTAAGGTTGGTAGGATATTGGGACAAAACAGTTTTCAAAAGAAATGTGTAGGTCCTTCAACTTTAAAAATATCATTTTTGTCCCATTTTAAAATAATTGCCTTTAAGGCTTTTAGTGGTCCAATTGTTATGAAATTTGAACCTTGGGTCCAAAATATCATTAAGTTATATTTAAATTAGTATTTCCAGGTGCATGGGCTGCATAAGTCCTGGAAATTTCATTTGGGTCCTCAAGTTTTATATTTTCAATTTAGTCCTCATTTTTAGTAAAATTGTTTTCCAATCCTAAACACTTGGATTTTTGGAATATATTTAAAATATGTTATTCCCAGTAGTCCCTTAAAAGTTAAAATTTCAAATTTTAAAAGTTTAGGTCTGGTACAGTTTTTAAAATTGCAATGTAGCCCTTAAACTTTCAAAATTTTACAATTTAGTCCTTGGGCTTTTAAAGGTATATTTTATTTATCTTAAAACTCTTAAAACTTTATTAAAATGTACAAAATCATTTTTAACCTGAGTACAGTCCCAAATTTCGAAAATTTACAGAGGGTCCTTTAAAGTTTTATTTTCTTGCAATTTAGTCCACCAACTTTTCATTTTTGCATTTTTAAGTCCAAAATTGAAATTTAATCAATTATGCTCGACTTTTCCAGGTTATAAGTCATACAAAACATGAATTTTAAAGATCATACACATGCATGTCCATTTCATACAAGAATTCATCAATTAAAGCAATAAATTGTACATGCATGCACCTAAAATTTCAATAAATAGCATTTTTGAGCAACACTTGAGAATTTTTACAATTTGATATAAAATTTAACATGAAATACATATATATAAATATATCTCAAGTGCTCATTAACAAAATACTACATGCATTTAACAAAAACACCTAAAAGTTGAAAAGATTTTTCCACCCACCTTAATTTTGGAAATTGTGAAATAAAAGGATAATTTCACAACTTTTTGATGAGTCACTTAGGTCAGCCCCTAAGTCAAGAAAATATCAAAAATTAAGAGTTAGAAAAATGAGTGAAAAATTAAGGAGAAAAAAAGAAGGAATTAGAAAATGAAAAATACTACACTTTACCTTGTGTAGTAGATCAAATGGAACTAGTTGAAGCTCAAAAGTTGGAACTCTTGGCTCAACCCTCAAAACCACTAAGGTCAGCCCCTATTTTCAAAAAAATGTAAAAGGGGTGTTAAAATTTGAAGAAAATAGGAAGAAGAAGAAAAGGGCACTAGTGTCCAAATCTTACCTTGTAGTCCTAATTCTCCAAATATTTCTACTAGTTCTTCTTCAAGTCTTCTAAGGTTTGACCACCATGCATGCATGTCTTATGTAGGTCTCTATGTGTACCTACAAAAGTCAAAATTAAACTTAATTAAGGAGATAAGGTGATGAGTTATAAGATATCAAGTTGAATTGAGGAACAAAATTTCTTACTTTGTGAGATAGGGTTGAATTCTATGAAGAAGTAGGAAGAATGTTTGTGTTTTTGTTAAGTATTTGAAGAAATTGTTTGTTTGATGATATGAAGAATGTGTTCTTGAAGATAAGAAAAATGTTTGAAGATATGAAGGATGTGTTCTTGAAGATTTGAAGGTATGTTTGGAGATGTGAAGAATGTGTTCTTGAAGATTTGAAGATGTGAAGAATTGTTCTTGAAGATTTGAAGATTTGAAATGAGTTGAGTTTTTTGAAGATTTGAAGATGTGAATGAATTTTTGTTAGAAGAAAGAGGAAGGATTTTTAGAGAAGAGATTAGAGAGAAGGAGGAGAAAAGGTTTGAGAATTAAAATGTGTTGGATGAAAAAAAATTTTTGTAAATTTTGACCATTATGGCTGTCCACCATTAGAGAGAGGAATTTTTGTTCAATTTTGTGTCTTGTAATTTGTCTCTTGCATGGGGAAAAAGGGTGGGCAAAGGATGGGTAAAGAAGAAATGTTGGAAGAGTAGGAATAAGTTGGCAAAATAATATTAAAGAATTGATGTATAAGATAATGTGTATAATGTTTGAATTAATGGTATAATTATACACAAGATGAAAGGTGTATATGTACAAGAGTTGGAAGATATTTTTACACCAAATTGATCATCATTGCCGTCACTTAAGGGCTTTGTGGTATTTCCTTATTTTTTTGTCCCAAATTTGATGATAATAGATGAATAATATCAATCTCCAAAATAATTAGTGATTTCCTTGATCACTTATAAGTCTAATGATCATTTATTCTAAATAAAATTCTTAATTCTATAAGGTAAAAGTCTCTAAAATAAATAGTCTCTTAAAATTCTAAGGTGACTAATAAATACACAAATAGTAATAATGATCAATCAAGTGATCATTAATGTGAAATGGAATTATTAAATGATTATGATCACAAGTAATAAATGAAAATGAAATTAAATGCAAAATATATTTATTATTAATATTTACCCGTCAAAGTGACGCGTTAAAATAGTCAAAATAGTACATAGACGATAAGTGAAATAAATTACACGCTCGAAAAATTGGGGCTTCACATCCTCCCCTCCATAAAAGAATTTGGTCCCCAAATTCTCTTGAAATATCTCCGGGTATTGATTCCTCATGTCTTCTTTCATTTCCACGTTGCGTCTTCGTCTCGGTTGTGGTTCTCGCCACACCACTTTAACCATCGGAATCTCTCTCTTACGAACCGCGACGATTTGGTCAATGATCCGGATCGGCTTTCGGTGTAGGATAAATTTTCCATCGAGGAGGAGTATCACGAGTGATGATATATTCGGGGTCTGGTTGATACTTCTTCAATCTCGATTCGTGGAATACATCGTGCATTCTTGCATATTGTGCTTGTAACTCGAGTCGGTAGGCTAACTATCCTGGGTCAGCTTGGTGTATGTTTCCATCTTACTAGCCGAGCTCTACGATACCACTTAAACTGTCACGCCAAAGGACGTCACGCCGGCACTAAAAAGAAATAAACCCAACCAAACGCGACGATCAAAATGACAAATGATACAACAATCCCAAGTGAAAAGTCAAAAGCAAAGGAAATAAAATAAACATAAGTACGAATTACAACTTAAAGTCTAGCAAGATCCAAATACATCCGACATAATAACTGAATAAGTTTACAGGCCAAAAACTAAAACGTAAAGTACACAATATCCAAATCTTAAATGTCAAAGGTCCTACGCCCTTAAGTGCGATCCAACATGAAAACGGAATAAAAGAGTCCAACAACAACAAAAGTAAAAGAAATAAGTCCAACAACATCAACAAGAATAGAAAGCAAGTCCAACATGCGGAGCAAGGGTAATCAATCACGTGGCGGATCGACATCTTCAACATAGTCCTCATCTAAAGGTTAGAAAACATGAGGGGATGAGACGAGAAATCTCGGTGGATGGGGTGATCGTGTGCAAGAATACGATATATATAGTTAATGCGAGAAAATAGTTGTATGAAAACGCATGAGATATGATGCATGATTCCACACACGATCCACAAGCGTCTTGATAAATATATTGAAGTAATATACTTTTACGATTTTAAGAAGATTCGTGGTCACACAGCATTATGTGATTCAGGGCAAGACATGTAGATTGCGTGCGGAATGTAACGCCAATCCTATGCAAGACAAGTAATGGTTGCGACGGATTTGTAGCGCCAACCAATGCAATACAAGTAGCGGTTGCGTCACGGATTTATAAGCGCCAACAAAACGGGTCCGATTAACCTTAATCGTGTGGATCGAGGCAGTGATTCTGCGTTCTTCCTTGTAACGCCCGAGCGGATGGTCAAGACCGTCACCTTATCGCTCCATAGGCAAATACAAAATCCACAGTGGAGCTAGCTTGGCCCGGATTGTCATAATCATGATTATACCTCAAGTACTACGACCCATTTCCCTTGGACAAACTCCGTCCCTCGGTTGGGATTAGGGACGATGGTGCCGTAGAGAGTAGAATAGCAGCCGAGCTACTACCGGTTCCATCCCCGACGTATCCATCCAATCGTGAGCTTGACACACCAAGTTGACTACATGAAAGTAAATACAAGTTCGTAGTCACCAGGTAGTCGAGTATTATTGATTCAGGGAAGGAGTTCAGGAAAATTTTCGAAAATTGCGAGTGGCTATTATGGCGTTGGTGGAGTTATTTGGATGAAGATAATTATCGGGAGGATAAGCAATCTTCGATATCTTGAAAGATTAGGTGGAACATAAGTCCCGTTATGGATTTGAAATCGCAAGACGAGGAAGTCGCCCCGTGACCGGGTATTAATCAGTCAAGATGATCCGATAAGTCAAGGGATTTTTGAGAAAATAAAATATTTTAATTAATTAATTATTAAAGTCAGATGGTCCAGGGCTGTTTCATTAAAAGAAAAATAATTTGAGTTAGGTCCTTGTTAAAAAGAAAATTTACAATTAACCCCGTTTGTAAAAACCAATACTTTTGGGGTTAAAAATTGAATAAATAAATGTCCCGACCTTGAAGAATTATGAGGTCAGTTCCTAAATTCTTTAAATTATTCATAGATGCAGATTTTTAAAGTTTTGAGGTCGAGTTTTTATAAAATCTCACATTGGCCCCAAATTTGTTAAAATTCTCATTTCGGACCCTAAGTTTAAAATAATTGGAACTCACAAACCGGAAGGGCTTTTAATGTGATTCCAGTTGGAAAATGTCACTAAGGTCAGTGGGTATTGGGACAAAAACAGTTTTCAAAAGAAATAAGTATAGGTCCCTTAACTTTTAAAAATCTCATTTTTGTCCCATTTTGAAATAATTTCCTTTAAGGCTTTTAGTGGTCCAATTGTTATGAAATTTGAACCTTGGGTCCAAAATATCATTAAGTTATAGTTAAATTAGTATTTCCAGGCACATGGACTGTGTAAGTCCTGGAAATTTCATTTGGGTCCTCAAGTTTAATCTTTTACAATTTGGTCACTCAATTTTTATAAAATTACTTTCCAATCTCTAAACACTTGGATTTTTGGAATATATTTAAAATATGTTATTTGCAGTCCCTTAAGAGTTAAAATTTCAAATTTTAAAATTAGGGTCTGGTACAGTTTCGAAAATTGCAATGTAGCCCTTAAACTTCTAAAATTTTACAATCTAGTCCTTGGGCTTTTAAGAGTATATTTTATTTATCTTAAAACTCTCAAAACTTTATTAAAATGTCCAAACATCATTTTTGAACCTGAGTACAGTCCCAAAACTCGAAAAATTACAGAGGGTCCCTAAAGTTTTATTTTCTTGCAATTAAGTCCACCAACTTTTCATTTTTGCATTTTAAGTCCAAAAATTGAAATTTAAACAATTATGCTCGACTTGTCCAGGTTATAAGTCATACAAAACATGAATTTCAAGGATCATACACATGCATGTCCATTTCATACAAGAATTCATCAAATACAACAATAAATTGTACATGCATGCACCTAAATTTCAATAAATAGCATTTTTGAGCAACACTTGAGAATTTTCACAACTTGATACAAGAATTTAACATGAAATACATAATATATATATATATATATATATATATCTCAAGTGCTCATTAACAAAATACTACATGCATTTAACAAAAACACCTAGAAGTTGAAAAGATTTTTCCACCCACCTTAAAATTGGATAGTTGTGAAATAAAAGGATAAATTTCACAACTTGATTATGAAGTCACTTAGGTCAGCCCCTAAGTCAAGAAATACCAAAAATTAAGAGTTAGAAAAATGAGTGAAAAATTAAGGAGAAAAAGAAGAAGGTGAGAAAATTGGAAATACTACACTTTACCTTGTGTAGTAGATCAAATGGAACTAGTAGAAGCTTCAAAGTTGGAACTCTTGGCTCACCCTCAAAACCACTTAAGGTCAGCCCCTATTTTCAAAAATGTAAAAGGGTGTTAAAATTTGAAGAAAATAGGAAGAAGAAGAGAAAAGGGCACTAGTGTCCAAATCTTACCTTGTAGTCCTAATTCTCCAAATATTTCTCTTCAAGTCTTCTAAGGTGACCACAAGGCATGCATGTCCTTATGTAGGCTCCTATGTGTACCTACAAAAGTCAAAATTAAACTTAAGTTAAGGAGATAAGGTGATGAGTTATAGGATATCAAGTTGAATTGAGAACAAAACTTCTTACCTTTGTGAGAGAGGGGTTCGAATTCTATGAAGAAGTAGGAAGAATGTTTGTGTTTTTGTTAAGTATTTGAAGAAAGAGGAAGTGTTTGATGATATGAAGAATGTGTTCTTGAAGATAAGAAAAATGTTTGAAGATATGAAGGATGTGTTCTTGAAGATATGAAGGTATGTTTGGAGATGTGAAGAATGTGTTCTTGAAGATTTGAAGATGTGAAGGAATTGTTCTTGAAGATTTGAAGATATGAATGAGTTGTTTTTGAAGATTTGAAGATGTGAAGGAATTGTAGAGAGAAGGAGGAGAATGTTTAGAGAGAAGGAAGAGAATTTGCTTGAAGATTAAAATGTGTTGGTGAAATTTTTAACAAAATTTTTGTAAGAATGACCTTGTGGCTGTCCACATTAGAGAGAGGGGAAGGGAATTTTTGTTCAATTTTCATGTCTTGTAATTTGTCTCTTGCATGGAGACAAAAGGGAAGTCAAAGGTCTGGGCAAAGGATGGGTAAAGAAGGAATGTTAGGTGAGTAGGAATAAGTTGGGGGAAATAATATTAAAGAATTGATGTATAAGATAATGTGTATAATGTTTGAATTAATGGTGTAATTGTACACAAGATGAAAGGTAATATATGTACAAGAGTTGGAAGATATTTCTACACCAAATTGATCATCATTGCCGTCTACTTAAGGGCAATTGTGGTATTTCCTTATTTTTTTGTCCCATATTTGATGATAATAGATGAATAATATCAATCTCCAAAATAATTAGTGATTTCCTTGATCACTTATAAGTCTAATGATCACTTATTCTAAATCAAATTCTTAATTCTATAAGGTAAAAGTCTCTAAAATAAATAGTCTCTTAAAATTCTAAGGTGACTAATAAATACACAAATAGTAATAATGATCAATCAAGTTATCATTAATGTGAAATAGAATTATTAAATGATTATGATCACAAGTAATAAATGAAAATAAAATTAAATACAAAATATATTTATTATTAATATTTACCCGTCAAAGTGACGCGGTAAAATAGTCAAAATAGTACATAGACGATAAGTGAAATAAATACACGCTCGAAAGTAAAAATCGTGGGCTTCACATCCCTAATTGATTCCTCATGTCTTCTTTCATTTCCCACGTTGCGGGACGGTTGTGGCGACACCACTTTAAACGATCAACCACTTAAACGTCAAAATAAGCTCGACCAGAAAAATAATCCAATAATTCGAAGTGATGAATGTTAGAGTCTAAAGCTTCAATCTGGAAATAATATAAACATAATTCTTACATAATTACAACTTAAAGTCCAACAAGATCCAAATACATCCGACATAATAACTTTGAATAAGTTTAAGGCCAAAACTAAAACATAAGGTAAAGATACAATATCTCAATCTTAAACGTCAAAGGGTCTACAAACGCACTTAAATTACAAGATCCAAATAAGAGAAAAAGTAGAAGGATAAACAGGAGTCCAACATTATATCCAAATCTTCAAGTACATGAAACAAGAACAATCATCAAAAGTAAAAAAAAGGTGCAAGTTCGATAGAAAGCAAGGAGCGGAGGGTAAAATCCTCGTGGTCGGTTCGACATCTTCAACATAGTCCCCATCTAAAGGTTAGAAAACGAGGAGGCGATGAGAGAGAAATCTCGGTGGATGGGGTGATCGTGTGCAAGTGTGGCGATATATATAGTTAGTGCGAGAAAATAGTTTATGAAAACGCGTGAGATATGATGCATGATTCCACACACGATCCACAAGCGTCGTGATAAATATATTTAAGTAATATACGATTTATGAAAAGCAGTTGATTCGTGGTCACACATGCACTATGTGATTTAGGCAAAGACATGTAGGATTGCGTGCACGAGAATGTAACGCCAATCCTATGCAAGACAAGTAATGGTTGCGACGGATTTGTAGCGCCAACCAATGCAATACAAGTAGCGGTTGCGCCACGGATTTTGTAACGCCAACCAAACGGGTCCGATTAACTCATAATCGTGTGGATCAGGACGGTGATTGCTTGCGTTCTTCCTTGTAACTCCCCAAGCAAGATGGTCCAAGACCTGTCACCTTATCGCTCCATAGGCAAAGACAAATCCACAGTAGAGCTAGCTAGACCCGGATTGTCATAATCATGATTATACGTCAAGTACTACGACCTGCTTTCCTTTGACAAACCTCGTCCCTCAGTTGCGGGATTAGGACAATGGGGCCAGAGAGTGGAATAGCAGTCGAGCTGCCCGGTTCCATCCCGACGTATCCATTCCGACTGTGAGCTCGACACACCAAGTTGACTAAGACAGGAAAATAAATACAAGTTCAAGTAGTCCACCAGGCAGTCGAGTATTATTGATTCAGGGAAGCAGTTCAGGAAAAGTTTTTGAAATTGCGAGTGGTAATTATGACGTTGGTAGAGTTATTTGGATGAAGATGATTATCAAGAGGATAAGCAATCTTGGATATCCTGAAAGATTAGGTGGAACATAAGTCCCGTTATGGATTTGAAATCGCAAGACGAGGAAGTCGCCCCGTGACCGGGTATTAATCAGTCAAGATGATCCGATAAGTCAAGGGATTTTTGAAAAAATAAAATATTTTAATTAATTAATTATTAAAGTCAGATGGTCCAGGGCTGTTTCATTAAAAGAAAAATAATTTGAGTTAGGTCCTTGTTAAAAAGAAAATTTACAATTAACCCCGTTTGTAAAAACCAATACTTTTGGGGTTAAAAATTGAATAAATAAATGTCCCGACCTTGAAGAATTATGAGGTCAGTTCATAAATTCTTTAAATTATTCATAGATGAAGATTTTTAAAGTTTTGAGGTCGAGTTTTTATAAAATCTCACATTGGCCCCAAATTTGTTAAAATTCTCATTTCGGACCCTAAGTTTAAAATAATTGGAACTCACAAACCGGAAGGGCTTTTAATGTGATTCCAGTTGGAAAATGTCACTAAGGTCAGTGGGTATTGGGACAAAAACAGTTTTCAAAAGAAATAAGTATAGGTCCCTTAACTTTTAAAAATCTCATTTTTGTCCCATTTTGAAATAATTTCCTTTAAGGCTTTTAGTGGTCCAATTGTTATGAAATTTGAACCTTGGGTCCAAAATATCATTAAGTTATAGTTAAATTAGTATTTCCAGGCACATGGACTGTGTAAGTCCTGGAAATTTCATTTGGGTCCTCAAGTTTAATCTTTTACAATTTGGTCACTCAATTTTTATAAAATTACTTTCCAATCTCTAAACACTTGGATTTTTGGAATATATTTAAAATATGTTATTTGCAGTCCCTTAAGAGTTAAAATTTCAAATTTTAAAATTAGGGTCTGGTACAGTTTCGAAAATTGCAATGTAGCCCTTAAACTTCTAAAATTTTACAATCTAGTCCTTGGGCTTTTAAGAGTATATTTTATTTATCTTAAAACTCTCAAAACTTTATTAAAATGTCCAAACATCATTTTTGAACCTGAGTACAGTCCCAAAACTCCAAAATTACAGAGGGTCCCTAAAGTTTTATTTTCTTGCAATTAAGTCCACCAACTTTTCATTTTTGCATTTTAAGTCCAAAAATTGAAATTTAAACAATTATGCTCGACTTGTCCAGGTTATAAGTCATACAAAACATGAATTTCAAGGATCATACACATGCATGTCCATTTCATACAAGAATTCATCAAATACAATAATAAATTGTACATGCATGCACCTAAATTTCAATAAATAGCATTTTTGAGCAACACTTGAGAATTTTCACAACTTGATACAAGAATTTAACATGAAATACATAATATATATATATATATATCTCAAGTGCTCATTAACAAAATACTACATGCATTTAACAAAAACACCTAGAAGTTGAAAAGATTTTTCCACCCACCTTAAAATTGGATAGTTGTGAAATAAAAGGATAAATTTCACAACTTGATTATGAAGTCACTTAGGTCAGCCCCTAAGTCAAGAAATACCAAAAATTAAGAGTTAGAAAAATGAGTGAAAAATTAAGGAGAAAAAGAAGAAGGTGAGAAAATTGGAAATACTACACTTTACCTTGTGTAGTAGATCAAATGGAACTAGTAGAAGCTTCAAAGTTGGAACTCTTGGCTCACCCTCAAAACCACTTAAGGTCAGCCCCTATTTTCAAAAATGTAAAAGGGGTGTTAAAATTTGAAGAAAATAGGAAGAAGAAGAGAAAAGGGCACTAGTGTCCAAATCTTACCTTGTAGTCCTAATTCTCCAAATATTTCTCTTCAAGTCTTCTAAGGTGACCACAAGGCATGCATGTCCTTATGTAGGCTCCTATGTGTACCTACAAAAGTCAAAATTAAACTTAAGTTAAGGAGATAAGGTGATGAGTTATAGGATATCAAGTTGAATTGAGGAACAAAACTTCTTACCTTTGTGAGAGAGGGGTTCGAATTCTATGAAGAAGTAGGAAGAATGTTTGTGTTTTTGTTAAGTATTTGAAGAAAGAGGAAGTGTTTGATGATATGAAGAATGTGTTCTTGAAGATAAGAAAAATGTTTGAAGATATGAAGGATGTGTTCTTGAAGATATGAAGGTATGTTTGGAGATGTGAAAAATGTGTTCTTGAAGATTTGAAGATGTGAAGGAATTGTTCTTGAAGATTTGAAGATATGAATGAGTTGTTTTTGAAGATTTGAAGATGTGAAGGAATTGTAGAGAGAAGGAGGAGAATGTTTAGAGAGAAGGAAGAGAATTTGCTTGAAGATTAAAATGTGTTGGTGAAATTTTTAACAAAATTTTTGTAAGAATGACCTTGTGGTTGTCCACATTAGAGAGAGGGGAAGGGAATTTTTGTTCAATTTTCATGTCTTGTAATTTGTCTCTTGCATGGAGACAAAAGGGAAGTCAAAGGTCTGGGCAAAGGATGGGTAAAGAAGGAATGTTAGGTGAGTAGGAATAAGTTGGGGGAAATAATATTAAAGAATTGATGTATAAGATAATGTGTATAATGTTTGAATTAATGGTGTAATTGTACACAAGATGAAAGGTGTATATGTACAAGAGTTGGAAGATATTTCTACACCAAATTGATCATCATTGCCGTCTACTTAAGGGCAATTGTGGTATTTCCTTATTTTTTTGTCCCAAATTTGATGATAATAGATGAATAATATCAATCTCCAAAATAATTAGTGATTTACCTGATCACTTATAAGTCTCATGATCACTTATTCTAAATCAAATTCTTAATTCTATAAGGTAAAAGTCTCTAAAATAAATAGTCTCTTAAAATTTAAGGTGACTAATAAATACACAAATAGTAATAATGATCAATCAAGTGATCATTAATGTGAAATAGAATTATTAAATGATTATGATCACAAGTAATAAATGAAAATAAAATTAAATACAAAATATATTTATTATTAATATTTACCCGTCAAAGTGACGCGGTAAAATAGTCAAAATAGTACATAGACGATAAGTGAAATAAATACACGCTCGAGTAAAAATCGTGGGCTTCACATCCCTAAACTGTCACTCCCCAGACGGGACGCGAAAACGATCAACCACTTAAACGGAAATAAGCTCAACAGTCTAGAAAAATAATACAATAATTCGAAGTGAAACAGAGTCTAAAGCAGTGGAAATAAAATAAACATAAGTACGAATTACAACTTAAAGTCCAACAAGATCCAAATACATCCGACATAATAACCTGAATAAGTTTACAGGCCAAAACTAAAACATAAGGTAAAGTACAATATCTCAATCTTAAACGTCAAAGGGTCCTACGCCCTTAAATTACAGTCAAAGAGAGAAAAGAGTAGAAGGATAAACGGGAGTCCAACATTAGCTGAAGTACATGAAACAAGAACAATCATCAGTAAAAAGGTGCAAGTTCGACAGGCGGAGCGAGGGTAATCAGTCTGTGGTCGGTTCGACATCTTCAACATAGTCCCCATCTAAAGGTTAGAAAACAGGAGGCGATGAGACAGAAATCTCAGTGGATGGGGTGATCGTGTGCAAGTGTGGCGATATATATAGTTAGTGCGAGAAAACAGTTGTCTGAAAACGTGTGAGATATGATGCATGATTCCACACACAGTCCACAAGCGTCGTGATAAATATATTTAAGTAATATACAGTTTATGAAACAGTTCGTGGTCACACATGCACTATGTGATTTAGGCAAGACATGTAGGATTGCGTACGGAATGTAACGCCAATCCTATGCAAGACAAGTAATGGTTGCGTACGGATTTGTAGCGCCAACCAATGCAATACAAGTAGCGGTTGCGTACGGATTTGTAACGCCAACCAAACGGGTCCGATTAACTCCAGAATCGTGTGGATCAGACAGCGATTGCTTCGTTCTTCCTTGTAACTCCCCAAGCAAGATGGTCCAAGACCTGTCACATTATCGCTCCATAGGCAAAGACAAATCCACAGTAGAGCTAGCTAGACCCGGATTGTCATAATCATGATTATACGTCAAGTACTACGACCTGCTTTCCTTTGACAAACCTCGTCCCTCAGTTGCGGGATTAGGACAATGGGGCCAGAGAGTGGAATAGCAGTCGAGCTGCCCGGTTCCATCCCGACGTATCCATTCCGACTGTGAGCTCGACACACCAAGTTGACTAAGACAGGAAAATAAATACAAGTTCAAGTAGTCCACCAGGCAATGAGTATTGATTTGGAAGCGATTCGGGGAAAAGTTTTTGAAATTGCGAGTGGTAATTATGACGTTGGTAGAGTTATTTGGATGAAGATGATTATCAAGAGGATAAGCAATCTTGGATATCCTGAAAAATTAGGTGGAACATGAGTCCCGTTATAGATTCAAAATCGCAAGACGAGGAAGTCGCCCCGCGATCGTGTATTAATCGGTCAAGATGATCCGGCTTCAAATTCCAAATCCTTTCTTCTCTTGTCTGCGTAACTCTTATTGCGGCTCTGAGCTATGTGGATCCATTCCTTGATCAGCTTGACCTTCTCCATGGCCTCCTGAACCAAGTCGATCTTCAGAATCGAGGGCGACTTTCGTTTCTCCTTTGGAGTCCATTGGTCATCAATCTCCCAGTGTAGTGGGGATCTACATTTCCGGCCATATAGTGTCTCGTAGGGTGCCATCCCAATCGTAGCCTGATAGCTATTATTGTAGGCGAACTCGGCCAATGGTAAGTGCAAATCCCAACTTCCTTGGAAATCCAACGTGTAGGCTCGCAACATATCTTCCAGGGTTTGAATCGTTCGCTCAGACTGTCCATCAGTTTGTAGATGTGCTGTTGTGCTGAAACTTAGCGAGGTACCCAATTCCTCGTGCAAGCACTTCCAAAATCTGGAGACAAACCTCGGGTCTCTGTCTGATACTATGTCGACTGGTACTCCATGCAGTCGAATGATCTCTCGGATATAAATCTGCGCAAGTTTCTGCAAGCTATCAGTCTTCTTGATGGGTAAGAAGTGTGCATATTTCGTGAGTCGGTCTACAACTACCCAAATAGCATCATGACCTCCTCTGGTCCTTGGTAGATCCATCACGAAGTCCATCGTTATGTGTTCCCATTTCCACTCGGGAATTCTCAACGGTTGTAGTAAACCAGATGGTCGTTGGTGTTCTGCTTTTACTCGTTGACAAGTCAAACATCTCGCAACGAACTCCGCTACCTGGTTCTTCATGTTTACCCACCAATAATTCCGTTTCAAGTCCTTATACATCTTATTTCCTCCAGTATGTATAGTGTATTTTGAACGGTATGCCTCTGCTAGGATTCTATTCCTAATCTGCTCGTCACTCGGTACACAAACTCGATTACGGAATCTGATAATCCTATCATCATGCACCAAGAATTTTGATCTCTCTCCTTTAAGTATCTTCTCCTTTAGTTTTTGAAGATGCACATCTGTCCCCTGTGCTTCCTTGATCTCATTCAGCAGATCAGGTTTAACCGAAATGTTAGCACATGAAATCTGAGTATTGGTTCTCTTCAGATTCCAATTGCTCAGCTCTTCTAATGATTCCAACTCTCGAATCATAAGTCTGGCTAAGCTCGCCTTTCTGCTCAAGGCATAAGCTACTACGCTAGCTTTTCCAGGATGGTATTGAATATCAAAGTGATAGTCTTCAATCAACTCCATCCATCTCGTTGCCTCAGATTGAGGTCTTTCTGAGAGAAGAGATACTTCAAGCTCTTGTGATCTGTGAAAACCATGAATGTTGCTCCGTAGAGATAGTGCCTCCATTTCTTTAACGCGAACACTATCGCTGCCAATTCCAAGTCATGCGTTGGGTAATTGGCCTCATACGGCTTGAGCTTTCGTGATGCATAAGTGATGACCTTTGCTTCCTGCATGATTACTGCTCATAGTCCTTCCTTTGATGCATCAGTGTAGACGACAAAGTTTTCTGTTCCCTTTGGAAGGGCTAAGACTGGAGCTGTAGTAAGTCGCTTCTTCAGCTCTTGGAAACTAGCCTCGCACTTGTCATTCCACTCAAACTTGACCTGCTTCTGGGTTAGTCCAGTGAGTGGTCCGGCTATCTTGGAGAAATCCTGGATAAATCTTCGATAATATCCAACTAGTCCTAAGAAACTTCTGATCTCCGTTATAGACTCGGATTGTTTCCATTCAACCACTGTCTGTACCTTCGAAGGATCTACTGCGATCCCATTGCCGGATACTATATGTCCCAGGAATGCAACTTCACTGAGCCAAAATTCACACTTGCTGAACTTGTCATACAGCTTATGCTCTCGTAGTGTCTCCAAAACAATTTTCAGATGACGTTCGTGCTCTTCTCTAGATTTAGAATATACGAGTATGTCATCAATGAATATCACTACGAACTGATCAAAATAGGGTCAAAAGACTCGATGCATCAGATCCATAAATGTTGTTGGTGCGTCCATCAGGCCGAAAGGCATCACTACAAACTCGTAGTGTCCATATCTGGTTTGAAATGCAGTTTTGGAAATGTCTTCTTCGTGCATCTTCAGTTGGTAATATCTTTGTTGTAAATCAAACTTCGAGTACACCGTCGCTCCTTGAAGTTGATCAAACAGTTCGTCTATTCTCGGAAGGGGATATTTGTTCTTGATGGTCACGCTATTAAGACCGCGATAATCTACACACAGTCTTAATGTGCCATCCTTCTTCTTGACAAACAGTACCGGTGCTCCCCATGGAGACATACTTGGTCGGATAAATCCCATATCCATCAACTTCTACAATTGAGTCTTCAACTCTTGCAACTCAACAGGAGCCATTCTATACGGCGTTCTAGCAATCGGGGCGGTTCCTGGTAATACCTCGATGGTGAACTCGACTTTCCTATCTGGAGGGACAGTGGTGAGTTCTTGTGGAAATACATCTGTGTATTCCAATACTATAGGTACTTGGTTAATTTGTATCTCAACCTTGGGTTTGTTAATTACGAACGCCAAGTACCCTTGTGCCCCTCTAGCGATTGCCTTTCTTGCTTTCATGGTGGAGATGATAACCAAGACGTAGAGGCAACCGTAAGAGAAATTCATATCCATTAATGTAAAATTTGGAGTACACCAAATGAAGTTCATACAACAACAGTACAAGAAATCGGGAAATACAACGGAACATGAATAAACACCCAGTACCATCATCAAGTACAATCCAGGAAATAAAATCTATCTACTCAGTGACTGCGCCGTCATCCTCACTGTTATCCACATCAATGACTTGGACCTGATTAAGCTCGGGAAATGCCTCGACGTCTGGCCAATCGACGATCTCAAGCCACGCGTCGAGTGCTTGAGCATCACCAAAAGGGGCGGCCTCAAATGCCTTGGGATCCCCTACTTCCGCGGGATCCTCTTCGTTGGCCTCTAGTTCCACCTCAGGTGGTGGCATTGCTAGTGCATTGGCTGCCAAAGCAGTCTCCAAAGCGGTATCCCGCTGAGACAAGGCCTGTGTGAGGTCCTCGATCACCGTCATTTGTTTGATGATAGTGTCCTAGAGGCGTTCGATGGTGTCCCTCGACATGTACGCGTCCATCTCCCACTTGGTGCGGCCCTCACTGGCGCGTTCCATCTTCTTGCGAGTACTGTCCAAGCGTTCCTGGATCAACTGAATTTGATCTTCGCGAGCGCGGATGGTGGTTTCGCGATCCTTAGCATGGAGAGTAAGGCTATTCTTCTCCTCTTAGCTCTTCGCCAGGAGGTGTCCTAGTTTGCGAGTACGGTGACGTTCCCCGGTTAGCTTGGAATGGGCCCGAAGAAATGCCTGGTGGGGAGCACTGGATCCCATTCAACACGGGCCTCATCTACTTCCAACCAGGTCGGGGGCACTGGATCCATCCTGGTCAAACACAACTAAGATGGATTAGATGAATATAGATGGAAAGATAAGGAAAAATAAGGAAAGTCAGTCAAGAGTCAACTAAGTCAAGACAAGCATGACTATGGAATCTCCAAAAATACGTTCTAACTTAGTATAAACATCAATAATACGGTTCTACACCAATTTGATATCGATTTCACACTTAATGAGTCAAGTCGCGGTACTACCCAACATAAACCGAGGGTCCTATCCTGGGTCAGCTTGGTGTAAGTTTCCATCTTACTAGCCGAGCTCTGATACCACTTAAACTGTCACGCCCCAGACGCGACGACGATCAACCACTTAAACAGAAATAAACCCAACAGTCTAGACAAATGATACAACAATCCCAAGTGAAGCATAGTCTAAAAACAAATGGAAATAAAATTAACATAAGTAAGAATTACAACTTAAAGTCTAGCAAGATCCAAATACATCCGACATAATAACCTGAATAAGTTTATAGGCCAAAAACTAAAACGTAAAGTACACAATATCCAAATCTTAAATGTCAAAGGGTCCTACGCCCTTAAGTACAATCCAACATGAAAACGGAATAAAGGAGTCCAACAACAACAAAAGTAAAA
Organism: Rehmannia glutinosa; assembly: GCA_016081115.2. Taxonomy (NCBI): domain Eukaryota; kingdom Viridiplantae; phylum Streptophyta; class Magnoliopsida; order Lamiales; family Orobanchaceae; genus Rehmannia; species Rehmannia glutinosa. The sequence goes on along the minus strand of CM071926.1, from coordinate 75,429,713 downwards.
GAAATAAGTCCAACAACATCAACAAAGTAATAGAAAGCAAGTCCAAAAGCGGAGCAAGGGTAATCGATCTGTGGGGCGGATCGACATCTTCAACATAGTCCTCATCTAAAGGTTAGAAAACGAGGAGGGGATGAGACATAAATCTCAGTGGATGGGGTGATCGTGTGCAAGTGTGGCGATATATATAGTTAATGCGAGAAAACAATTATATGAAAACGCGTGAGATATGATGCATGATTCCACACACTGTCCACAAGTGTCGTGATAAATATATTTAAGTAATATACTTATACGATTTAAGAAAGCGATTCATGGTCACACATGCACTATGTGATTCGGCAAGACAGGTAGGATTGCATACGGATTTGTAGCGCCAATCCTATGCAAGACAAGTAATGGTTGCGTACGGATTTGTAGCGCCAACCAATGCAATACAAGTAGCGGTTGCGTACGGATTTGTAGCGCCAACTAAATGGGTCCGATTAACTCCAGAATTGTGTGGATCAGACAGCGATTCCTTCGTTCTTCCTTGTAACTCCCCGAGCAAGATGGTCTAAGACCTGTCACTCCATAGGCAAAGACAAATCTACAATAGAGTTAGCTAGGCCCGGATTGTCATAATCATGATTATACCTCAAGTACTACGACCCGTTTCCCTTGGACAAACTCCGTCCCTCAGTTGCGGGATTAGGATGATGGGGCCGGAGAGTGGAATAGCAGCTGAGCTGCCCGGTTCCATCCCCGATGTATCAATTCTAACTTTGAGCTCGACACACCAAGTTGACTCAGGCAGAAAAGTAAATACAAGTTCAGGTAGTCAACCAGGCAGTCGAGTATTATTGATTAAGGGAAGCAGTTCAGGAAAATTTTCAAAAATTGCGAGTGGCAATTATGGCGTTGGTGGAGTTATTTGGATGAAGATGATTATCGGGAGGATAAGAAATCTTTGATATCTTGAAAGATTAGGTGGAACATAAGTCCCGTTATAGATTCGAAATCGCAAGACGAGGAAGTCGTCCCGCGATCGGGTATTAATTGGTCAAGACGATCCGATAATTCAAGGGATATTTGATAAAATAAAATATTTTAATTAATTATTAAAGTCAGAGGGTCCAGGGCTATTTCATTAAAAGAAAAAGAATTTGAGTTTAGGTCCTTGTTAAAAGAAAATTTACAATTAGCCCCGTTTTGTAAAGACCAATACTTTTGGGATTAAAAATTAAATAAATAAATGTCCCGACCTTGAAACATTATGAGGTCAGTTCCTAAATTCTCTAAATTGTTCAAAGATTCAGTTTTTAAAGTTTTGAGGTCGAGTTTTTATAAAATTCTCATATTGGCCCCAAATTTGTTAAAATTGTCATTGCGGGCCCTAAGTTTAAAATAATTGGAACTCACAAACCGGAAGGGCTTTTAATGTGATTCCAGTTGAAAAATGTCACTAAGGTAAGTGGGATATTGAGACAAAAGCAGTTTTAAAAAGAAATAAGTATAGGTCCCTTAACTTTTGAAAATCTCATTTTTGTCCCATTTTAAAATAATTGCCTTTAAGGCTTTTAGGGGTCCAATTGTTATGAAATTTGAACCTTGGGTCCAAAATATTATTAAGTTATAGTTAAATTAGTATTTCCAGGTACATGGACTGTATAAGTTCTGGAAATTTCATTTGGGTCCACAAGTTTAATCTTTTACAATTTGGTCCCTCAATTTTTATAAAATTACTTTCCAAGCTCTAAATACTTGGATTTTTGGAATACACTTAAAATATGTTATTTCCAGTCCCTTAAGAGTTAAAATTTTAAATTTTAAAATTAGGGTCTAGTACAGTTTCGAAAATTGCAATGTAGCCCTTAAACTTCTAAAATTTTACAATCTAGTCCTTGGGCTTTTAAGGGTTGATTTTATATTTCTTAAAACTCTTAAAACTTTATTAAAATGTCCAAACATAATTTTTGAACCTGAGTACAGTCCCAAAACTCAAAAATTACAGAGGGGTCCCTTAAGTTTTATTTTCTTGCAATTAAGTCCACCAACTTTCTATTTTTGCATTTTAAGTCCAAAATTGAAATTTAATCAATTATGCTCGACTTGTACAGGTTATAAGTCATACAAAACATGAATTTCAAGGATCATACACATGCATGTCCATTTCATACAAGAATTCATCAAATATATCAATAAATTGTACATGCATGCACCTAAATTTCAATAAATATCATTTTTGAGCAACACTTGAGAATTTTCACAACTTGATACAAGAATTTAACATGCAATACATAATATATATATATATATATATATCTCAAGTGCTCATTAACAAAATACTACATGCATTTAACAAAAACACCTAGAAGTTGGAAAGATTTTTCCACCCACCTTAAAATTGGATAGTTGTGAAATAAAAGGATAAATTTCACAACTTGATTATGAAGTCACTTAGGTCAGCCCCTAAGTCAAGAAATACCAAAAATTAAGAGTTAGAAAAATGAGTGAAAAATTAAGGAGAAAAAGAAGAAGGTGAGAAAATTGGAAATACTACACTTTACCTTGTGTAGTAGATGAAATGGAACTAGTAGAAGCTTCAAAGTTGGAATTCTTGGCTCACCCTCAAAACCACTTAAGGTCAGCCCCTATTTCTCAAAAATGAAAAAAGGGTGTTAAAATTTGAAGAAAATAGGAAGAAGAAGAGAAAAGGGCACTAGTATCCAAATCTTACCTTGTAGTCCAAATTTTCCAAAAATTTCTCTTCAAGTCTTCTAAGGTGACCATAATGCATGCATGTCCTTATGTAGGCTCCTATGTGTACCTCCAAAAGTCAAAATTAAACTTAAGTTAAGGAGAGAAGGTGATGAGTTATAGGATATCAATTTGAATTGAAGAACAAAATTTCTTACCTTTGTGAGAGGGGTTCGAATTCTATGAAGAAGTAGGAAGAATGTTTGTGTTTTTGTTAAGTGTTTGAAGAAAGAGGAAGTGTTTGATGATATGAAGAAGGTGTTCTTGAAGATAAGAAGAATGTTTGAGGATATGAAGGATGTGTTCTTGAAGATATGAAGGCATGTTTGAAGATGTGAAGAATGTGTTCTTGAAGATTTGAAGATATGAAGGAATTGTTCTTGAAGGTTTGAAGATATGAAGGAATTGTTCTTGAAGATTTGAAGATATGAAGGAGTTGTTTTTGAAGATTTGAAGATGTGAAGGAATTATAGAGAGAAGGAGGAGAACGTTTAGAAAGAAGGAAGAGAATTTGCTTGAAGATTAAAATGTGTTGGTGAAATTTTTAACAAATTTTTGTAAAAATGGCCTTGTGGCCGTCCACATTAGAGAGAGGGGAAGGGAATTTTTGTTCAATTTTCATGTCTTGTAATTTGTCTCTTGTATGGAGACAAAAGGGTAGTCAAAGGTATGGGCAAAGGATGGGTAAGGAAGGAATGTTGGGTGAGTGGGAATAAGTTGGGGAAAATAATATTAAAGAATTGATGTATAAGATAATGTGTATAATATTTGAATTAATGGTATAATTATACACAAGATGACTAATATAAGGTGTATATATACAAGAGTTGGAAGAAATTTCTACACCAAATTGATCATCATTGCCGTCCACCTAAGGGCAATTGTGGTATTTCAATTTTTTTGTCCTAAATTTGAAGATAATAGATGAATAATATCAATCTCCAAAATAATTAGTGATTTCCTTGATCACTTATAAGTTTCATGATCACTTATTCTAAATCAAATTTTTAATTCTATAAGGTAAAAGACTCTAAAACAAATAGTCTCTTAAAATTCTAAGGTGACTAATAAATACACAAATAGTAATAATGATCAATCGAGTGATCATTAATGTGAAATACAATTATTAAATGAATATGATCACAAGTAATAAATGAAAATGAAATTAAATGCAAAATATATTTATTATTAATATTTACCCGTCAAAGTGATGCGGTAAAATAGTCAAAATAGTACATAGACGATAAGTGAAATAAATTACACGCTCGGAAAATTGGGGGCTTCACAATAAAGACAAATGTTAAAGTGTATTTGTGATTTTAAAAGATAAGTGGGTTTTTTTTTTTTTTGGCCATTCGACTAAATCTAATGGGTGGTGTTTGTAATTATCTCCATGCCTTATGATACAAATTCATAAGTCCACCCACCTGCAAAGCCCCTCTTGTTTCTGACCACACAATGACTTCACAATTTGTTGTGAATGCATTAGACCAAAAACAACTACCAACCCCATAATGAAAGAACAATCAAAATACACCCTACGTGATTGATCAAAAATCAAAATCCCAACAACTCATAAGAAATCCAAGCTATTTCATTATTTACCTCCGCAACAAGCCCCCCAAAGGAGTCAATTATTTTGCAAGATGGCTTGGAAATTTGATTTTCCATTATGTATTCAGAAGGTTGGTCATTACCTCAGAAGCATTATTCTAAACATAGTAAAAAATCAGGAACTTTTATTTCACAGCAATTAAATTTTAAACCAGTTGATGATTTCAATATATAGTACGGTTGATGAAGATCTTTACAAGATTCCTTCTTAGATTCTTTAAACTTCTAAGAGAGTAAGTCCCTTATAATTTTTTATGTTGACCCATATTGTTTGTGTATATTTATATTGTTTGTTATTATCTATGTTGCTCAGACCACCACCTCCAACTCTTTGTCATCCGTATTCAACCCAATCTCGACAACCCGATCTTCTAATATAGGCATTTAGATCGACATAGGATACAAAAATGTAAAAATAATAGGAAAATCAGCAAAAATAAAACCCCTTTCTTTTGATAATCCCCATAAGAATCGACTGATTTAAGTCCTGGAAAATTAATTTATGTATTCCCCATAACAAAAAAAAGTTCGACAAGGAGTGGATATTGATAAGATAATCGAAAATTTGATATTAAAAATAGACAAATTATTTAAATTAGATAGTCTATCCTAACTGAGAAGTTAACAATTCACACAAATCGATAAAAGCATATAATTAAAACAAAATCTAAAATTTGATCAGATAAAGTCAAAATACTTATATTGCTAAAGGTGTATAAGTTTAAGGTAGATAAATTGCTAATTTCACAATTGATTCAAACACAGAAAAATCTTTGAATTTTAATAGTAGGCCTCACTATAATACAACAGCAAAAACCTTATTAAAACATATTAAAGCTTTTCATTAAAACTTGAGATAAGGCCAGCCTTAGCTATGGAAGGCTCAAAGCACCATATGGCAAAAACTTATATACATTCCATATATCTCCTTCATATACATTAAACAGCACAGTACAATATCGTAGATTATATGTATCCATGTCATCTCCATAATAAAGAAAGAAAACCTCGAAGAACAATAAATAAACTGATAAATAATGAGATAAAACCCATGAAACCTTTTCTTCTATTTTATTATGATCAGAGAAAAAAAAAAACTAATGGCAGCAAACCGAATCCATTGCCCAATCAGGTATAAAGAAGATAATAGATCAAACTACTCAATTTTTTCAAACAACACCACTTTAGAGTTTACAAAAGCAACAATGGAACCAAACAAAACAAGAACAATACAACCGAAAGAGTGTTGGAGAGAAAGAAGAAAAACTTACCGGAAATTCCGATGGAATGTAGTATGAAACTGATCTGCTTGGGTCTCCTTACATCTGGAACGTAAACTTTTTTTTTGTATAAGGAATGTGAAGAATTTGTGCCTCTAGAGTTTTGAAAAAGAAACTGATCCTAGGTTTAATGTTAGTTTCGACTCTTGATTTTCCTTTGTAAATTACAATTTTACCTATTCAAATTAATCTAATACAGGGGTATTATAAAAGTCAAATTTTCAAAATATTTTTACTTTTAAAGAAGTGAAGATTTGAATTGGTTAATTAAATGAGTTGGTTGATTGTGACTTAGTTGTCGATTATTTAAGTATTGATTAATTAATGATGAGATGGATACTAATATTTTATATAAGGTATTTCAAAACGACTTTTCGGAATGATGAAGGTCCAGCGTATAGCATTTGATTAAAAATTGAGATCACTATCAAGGTTATAGTAGGAACGAATACGATTTTGGAAATGATTGGTGAGGTTTTGAATATTATATATTGGTGGATAGAAATTTTGGGTTGACCATATACTTTTAATGATGAAATCTACAATCAATTGTTCAAGGAAAAAATAGAATTTGGGGACGATATTAATAAGTGTCAATTTGTTTTTTTAAGTTAAATCGAGACTATTGTTATGAGTACCACTTTCTTAAGTGAATGAAATATTGACTAGTTGTAACAAGCAATGATATATTCGGGATTTGGATTAAAAGAAATATTTTTGCTAATAATTATGGGAATAAGTTAGTGGAGTATATATGATTGGTTAAACGATAATCGAATAATGATGCAAAACGGATCATGTGAATAGGGTACCCAGTGTCTATTAAACGATAATGAAGAAATTTTGAAAACCTAAGGTCATTGAGATATCAATAAAATATATATCTCTTGCGAGTCAATAATTTTTTGAAGAATGTGAAAATGGATCGGATATGAGCACCTTATAATAAGTTTGATGTTAAGGCTATGATAGATCATGTTCTTTCCAATGAATAGATACATTAAAATGAATCTCATCTTGAATTTCAAAGGAATTATTTTAGAAGAGAATTTGGGATCAAGAGATTTAAAATTTCTTTAAGGATGGGAGAATGTGAGGCCCAAATTTTTCAACCATAAAAAACGATCGCGGACAGTTTTTTTTAACACGCTAAATAATTTATTCTTTATATTTTTATTATTTATTTTGGTTCATATTATGTTAATGGATTTATTTGATATATATCCATAGAAATAGTTTATCTATTTCACCTTAATCTTTAAGAAAAAGTATTTTAAAAGTCCACTCTTTATATATTAAAACTACCATTTTGATTTAAACAAACACTACAAATAAGAAAACAATCAAATTCCAACAAAATAATTCCAATGAAATAAAAAACTATTGGAATCACCCTTTTAAAATTCCAAACACCAAAATTCCCAATGCTATATTATATCGCCATAATTTTGGAATATTCCAACGAAAATTCAACTTCTTAAACAAAATCTAATTTGAGTTGGTATAAAATGTTAGAATTCATGTTGGAATTTAAAATTCCAATAGAAATTCCCCAACACCACAACTAACCATTGGAAATTTCCAAATGATTGATTCCAATATTAATAATAAACCATTGGAAATACTATTCAAATTCCCAAAAAAATTCAATGCGAAATTATTAATGAGAAATATCCATCTACACCAATTAATAGGTGGGTGGAAAAGTTTTCTAAAAAAGTGAATTTACAAAAATGGCATGTAGTACCTTGAAAATTATAAACCAAATGTATTTCAAGATGTGATATCCCAACAATTTCACAAATTATGCTTAAAGTTCCAATTTTTACAAAATAGGTGCATGCATGTATAAATTCATGATTTATTTGATGAATTCTTGTATGATATGTAATTTCATGCCTATGTACTTAAAATTTTATATTTTAGTTGTTTTATATTCTGTAAATTTCATTCATAATTGAAAATTTTACATTTTTGGACCTTAGTTGCAAAATTGGCGAAATTGGAAGACTAAATTGCAAGAAAATAAAAACTATGGGATCCCTCTGTAAATATTCGAATTTGAGACTGTACTAATGTTCAAATATGACATTTTCATATAATAATAAAGTTTTAAAGGTTTCGAGATGTCAAAAATCAACCCTTGAAAGCCCAAGGACATAATTGTAGAATTTTTTGAAAGTTTAAGGGCAAAGTTATAATTTTCGAAACTATACCAGCACCACTTTTAAAATTACAAATTTTTCAACTTGTAAGGACTGAAACACTCATATTTTGAATAAATTCCAAAAATCATAATGTTTTGAGGAAAGAAAAATTTTAGAAAAAAATTGAGGAAATTCCAGGACTTATACAGCCCATGTACCTGGAAAAGTATATTAAACTTAATTTGATAACATTTTGAACTCATGTTCAAATTTCATATCAAATAGACCCCAAGTAAGCCTTAAGGACAAAAACTCAAAAATTGGACTAGAATGAAATTTTTAAAAGTTAAGGGACCTAAATTAAAACTTTTTCAAAACTATTTTTGTCCCAATAACACTCTAATATAAGTGATATATTAAAATTGAAATCACATCAAAATCCCTTTCGATTTGTGCGATCCAAATATTTTAAACTCGGGGCCAAAAATGACAATTTTGACAAAAAGAGGGCCAAAATGGAATTTATCAAAACCTCGACCCCAAAACTTTTGAAAACCTAACTCTGGACAATTTGGAGAATTTAGGAACTGACCTTATAATTTTCCGAGGTCGAGACGAAAAAACCTATTCGAATTCAAACCCTATAAATACTAGTTTTTTTCTAAAATGGGGCAACTTGTAAAATTTTCTTTTGCCAACGACCTCAAATTAATTATTTTCCGATATTATAATCCTGGTATTTACTGAATTATATAATTAAGTATAAATTTCAGGTTTCTTAAATTTATCCGCACCTTAACGGACTCCTTAACTGACTATTACGCGTTTCGCGGGGCGACTTCCTCGCCTTATAACTTTTGAACTTACAACGAGGCAAATCTCCCACATAATATACCGAATCCATCAAATATTAGTTATCCTCCCGAGAATTAGCTTCATTAAATAAATACTCGTGTCAAATTTTAATGTATTTGAACTTGTATTGTTTTCTGAAATCTTCATTATACTCGACTGCCTTGTTGACATATTATATCTGTGTATATCTACTTGCTTGAGTCAACTTGGTTTGTCGAGCTCACAGTCGGAGTGGATGAGTCAAGAATAGAACCGGGCAGCTAGGCTGCTATTCCATTTTTCGGCCCCATCGTCCTAATCCCACCCTTGGCGGACGGAGTGTTCAATGGGAGAAGTGGGTCGTAGTACTTGAGGTATAATCATGATTATGATAATTTGGGCCGTGCAAGCAATTCTTGTTGGATTTGTCGTGCCTATGGAGCGATAAGGTGACAGACTATGTGCCAACATGCATGATTGGGGAGTTACAAGGTAGAATGAAGGAATCGCTGTCTGATCCAAACGATTTTGGAGTTACTCGGACTGTATTGCTTGTTTGGGTTGGCGCTACATTTCCATACGTAACCACTACTTGAATCTTTAGGTTGGCGTTACACTTGCGTACGCAAGCACTAATTTAATTGTTTGAATACCACTCATGGTGCCCGAATGTTCATGAACTACTTTCATCAAAGCTATATAAGTTATATTATTTTGAATATCATGTCGCTTATGAATTGTGTGTGACGCACGCATCATAAACCACGTATTTTCCGTAAAACTGTTTTTCCTGCATCTATATAATCCACACTTTCACACGAACACCCATCCACTGAGAATTTTTGTCTCACCCCTTTCTTTTCAAACGACCAGACGGTGAAGGTCCGTATTTTGATAATGTGGACGAGGAAGATCAGACCACGGAGTGATCCATATCTGTGCCCTATCCCGACTTTCATGGATTTCCTTCCTACTCACTTTTGTTGGACTATTTTATTTAAGCTTGTAATTCGAAGGGCGTAGGACTCTTGTAAAATGTTAAGTTTGTAATCGGGTTGTACTTTGGTTTTACTTTGACACTGTAGACTGTAACTTATTCCGCTGCAATATTAACTCTATTTGGGATTGCTTTTGATGCTTGACTCGACTTATTTGGCTTAATTTTTGTTTAAGTTATTGATCACGTCATGATCCCATTTGGGGCGTGACAATTCCCAAAACAATTCGTGAGTTAGGATGGCCAAATTGGAGGCTAAGATCAAGTCAATCTCAACATGCAATTGTGGAGTTAGCTTGCCCCCATCACTTAAGGTTTATAGAAGTAGGCCCTGAGTTTTGGAAGGAGAAGGAGTGAAGAAGGCTTGGTTTCAAATGGTATTTTAGAAGGCTTCAACTATCTACAAGTCAAGGTAAGTAAGAACAATTTTGATTTAATACATTTTTATTTTCTAAGCTTTAAATCTGGAATTCGTGACCTTAACTTGTGATTTTGAACCACTTAGGGGGATGACGTAAGGAGATAAGTCTTGGGGTTTAGATCTTGAAGAAAAAAGGTCCAATTTTGGAGACTCCAACCACCACTACTTGAAGATTTAAAAGGTGGGTGAAAAATATTTCTACAAAGTGCATCATTCTTTCTACTAGTGCATAAAAATGCATGCTCGTGTGATAATGTGGTATTTTATGAAATATAGCAAGTATTTATGAGATTCATGTTTTAATAAAATTTGATAAAATAAAAAAGATGAGTATTCTTTTCTTGCAAAAATTGTTGACATAATGCTCATCATTATGTTTTTATAATTTATGATGCTATGCATGTTCAAATATGATTCAGAAATATTTAATATGAATTTTTACATATTATTGGAATTCTGGACTTATAACTTGCACAAAGAAATTTGAAGCTTAGGTTATTTTTGCAATTATTGTGAACTATAGGGCCAAAAGTGCAAATATTTAAAATTGTGAAGGACCCCATTGAATATTTAAAATATTGGACCCAAGACTCTGTAAATTACATATATGAAGTGACTTGGAAGATTTGAGACCCCTTCAGGGCAAGAAAACACAATAAGGAATAAGTTTGATACTAGAATATAAACTTGTAAAACTTAAAGGACCAAAACTATAATTTTTGAAACTTGGGCAGTCAAGGCGCCTCAAAATTTTACTGACTCATTTATTACGATATTTTGAACCTTTAGTTCAAATTTCATAACCATCCGACTTGAAACGAGCCTTTAACAACAAAAAACCACTTTTGGGCCAAAAGTGTAATTTTCGAAAATGAGGTACCCAACTTGCGAATTTTCCAAAACTGTTTTAACCACAACTTATTACTACACTAAGAAGTATTTTAAATTTGTAATCACATCAATTCCTTCCCAATTTAAGAGTTACCTATTTTTAAAATATCAAGCCAAGAACCAAAATTTTTAGAAAAACTAGAGAGCAAATCTACAAATTTTATAAATCTTTCCTGAGTCTGAAAAATATAACCCTCTATAAATTTAAAAAAAAATTGAAACTGACCTTACCCATTTCTGAGTCCGGAATTGAAACTTACCAAATATTAGAACCCGGCAAGGAAATATTCTCCTTAGTAAAAATAATTTTTATATTAAAACCAACTAAGGACCTTGATATTGATATTTGAAACTCAGCTTCCTTATAAAAATTTAACATATATTTTTCATATTTATCTAACAAAAATATCAAGCTTGAATATAATGCACCGAACCAAATATCAAAAGCGGCTAGATTATCCACCCGATAACTAGACCGCAAGTTTTAAAATAAATGTCGGACAATATTGTGTGACCAAGATCACCCCGGACTTGCTAACTTATTTTTATCAATTCTCTCGGACGAGCAAACTTATAAAAATTAAAAGTGAAATTCTAAGAGAAATCTTAAGGTGAAGTTTTAAGTGTAAATTGAAGTGAAATTTTAAATTTAAAGTGTAATTGAAGTGAGATTTTGAAGTGAAAATTTAAGTAAAACTTAAAGTGAAATTTAAAGTTAAGTGAAAATTTAAGTATAATTTAAAGTGAAATTTAAAGTGTAATTTGAAGTGAATCTGGAAGTGAAATTTGAAGTTAAATGTTAAGTGGAACTGAAAATGAAAATGAAAGTGAATGTAAAGTGAAAATTTAAAGTGGGATAATGACTACGGCCCTATCCAAGTGAAGTGGGATACTGGCTACGACTCTATCCAAATTAAAGTGGGATACTGGCTATGGTCATATCCAAGTGAAGTGGGATACTGGCTACGACCGTATCCAAATTAAAGTGGGATACTAGCTACAATCCTATCCAAGTAAAGTGGGATACTTGCTACGGCCCTATCCAAATTAAAGTGGGATACTAACTACGACACTATCCAAGTGAAGTGAGATACTGGCTACTGTCCTATCCAAATTAAAGTGGGGTACTGGCTACGGCCCTATCCAAGTGAAGTGGGATACTGGCTACGGCATTATCCAAATAAAAGTGGGAAGCAAATTAAGTAAACAATAAATAATGCTTAAGTAATTGTGAACCAATCTAACTTAATGGTTAATGGAAATCTTAACAAAAACAACGAGATAAAGTCACGTGCACTCTCATGCATTGATTTCTATGAAATCGTTTTTCTTGCATAAATGTGAGCCACACTGGTACCCACCCACTGAGAATTTTTGTCTCACCCCACCTCTTTTATCAACCAGAAGATGGAGAACCGTATCATGACATTGGTGTCGACGACTTCCAAGATTTAGTCTAGTTTCATTATTGTAATTGGGATTTGATAAGACGCTAGATGTTAAATTATAATGTTTTAGACTCTGGACTTATTTGATGTAATTGCAACGCGTAGGACCCTGAGATACGATTTTGATGTTGTATGGTATTTTCTTTTGATTCCGCTGCAACCATACTCTGACTTAGTTGCTCTCTTAATTATGCCTAATTGGGATTTATCGTTACTGTTGATTTATAATGAAGGATTATTAGATCGGCTTGGTAAACTGGTATAAGTTTTGTAATTTCGTGTCATGACTTCCTTTTTGGGGTGTGACAGAGAGAGATCATGATTGATTCCTTACTTCATTATAACCGTTAATTGTTATAATTAGATTACAATTGAGACGTGTTTTGACATTGATGCCCTATAGGGGATTAAATTAAATATTTAATATAATATTAATCCATTTAATCTTAGCCTTTGATTATTATAGGGGGATGGTTGAGATCAGTACATATGGTCTCACTATATATATATATATATATATATATATATATATATATATAGGGATTGGTTCAAATGAGACCAACCCCTTAAGGTAAGTCCATATATACCTATATATATATATATCATAGATAACTGCCACATTGACTTTACAACGCCATGCCTTTTTTCCCCAAAAGTATGACAATATGGATATTGATCTTTAAATTAACAAAATTGTCGTATATGTTTTTCTAAATATGGGAATGTGGTTGACAAAGATTAATACCTTAAGTTAAAAATAATCCTATATGTGTTTTGCATAATTCAACATAGTAAGCTAATTTTGATAATAAAAATAGTATATGATTTTTGTCTTTTTTTTTAAATCAAAATAATCAAATGAAACATATATTACTCTTATTTAATTTACTACAACTTAAATTTAAAATCTCATTTCATTAATTTCAAACATATAACTCAGTGCATTTTTTTTTTTTTGAGGATATTCTTATGATATGTTTGTTTTCAAGTTTAGCTTTACATTATAAAAAATGGATTAAAATTATTTAATCAAAAGAATATATGAATTAAAAAAATTATAGTTAAATTCAAATCATGTTAAATCGTATATCCATTACGAAAAGAACACAGATAAAGATTAATGTTCAAAGCTGGAAAATAAATAATTATTTTTCAAAATTTTAGTAATAATTTATATTTAACTAATCTTAAAACTAGATATTTTTTATGGGAAAGTGCATAAAACTTCCATGAAATTCTCCATGGTTGCAAATGCATATCCTCCCCTATTAAAAACTGTGACATATACTCCATTACAAATAAAATATCATCACACAATTTAGTGAGAGTAATAGATGATAAAATTATGATTTTATGCAACCAAATTGAAGTTTAAAAGATATATGTGTCCTGCTATTTATTTAGAATCAAACTTAATAAATTAATTTATTTTTTTCTCTTCATTCCGCTTTAAATTTACACTCTTTTTTTCTTTTGTTGTAGATGTATTCAGTTATTGAAAAACTTAATAAAAATTATAAATATGTATTTTCGCATTATACTCAACGTTAACGGCTAAACTTCAGATGTATACACAATCAATTTTTCAACTCTATTTTCATTGTTCAAATGAATAGTCAAATATTTTCCAATGATCCCCTTTTTAACTTCTTAGATATATTTCTAATATCAATCTTTAACAATGTATGCAATGATAACATAAGAACCAATAGGACTTTCAAGGATTGTAATATAAACTCGGGTTTAAGGTTTGAAAATATAAGATACGTAGCTTCAATTTCCCCAACCAAATATAACAACTAATTTTATGAATTTCGAAGTATTTTCCTTCTTTTTCTAATTTTCTCCTTCCCCTTTTTTTTATCTTCGTTTCATAGAAAACCTTCCCGAATCAAAATTAACCCTTCTTGACTCCAAGTATCTAATTATATGAATCTAATCTGTATGGGTGAAATAAGCTATTTCGAGAGATTTTTTATTTATGGCTCGGATGATAAATAAGTTGTCAATAAAAGAGCCATATTAAGCTCAAAATGGGAAACTAGGGATAAAAATCATATTGGTGGGATAGCCAGGCTTTAGGTTTTCAAACAAAATGGCTTAAAATCATTTTCCTAGTGTTATATTACTTGCAAAATTATTTTGACTAATGTTTAAATATATCTTAGAGTTATGTTTAACATTTAGTTAACATTTGAAAATTTTGTTTGAGCGAGTTTATTAAAATTGATTTAAAAGATTGTGTGTACCATTATGTTACAATTTCAATATTTAAAACTGTTAATGTTATGAGAATTGGCAATTTTGTGTTTATCACGACAAAGGCAAAATCCGGTGTTGTAACACCGCCTTGCAACACTTTTTTCTGCAAGTGCACTGGGCCGATATCTTGCGATTATCTCGTGATCTGTTTTAAAGGCTAATATTTTATCTCAAGGAGTTTGCCGATTATTTGGGATTCTTTATCTAGAAATTATTCAGCCCACTTAATTGCTTTTTTAATATCTTTCCTTGTGTCTTTGTTCTTACCCATAAGGAAAGATTTTATTTGTTGCTGTTTTCCTTGTATAGCATTTGTGATTTAGCTGGAATTATGGTGGCCCTGATTCCAGCCCTGAGAAGTGCGATTCTGCCTTGTAAGGATCGTTCTCTTTTCTTTAAAAAGGGAATTCAGCCTTTGAAGAACATATCGATAAGAAATTATTATTAGAGCTTATTGTTCTTCTTCAAGAAATATTTGAGTTACTTTTTCTAGTCTTCGGGAGAAGACGGTGAAGATCTACGGTGTGGATCGACTCAACCATTCAAGGAATTTGAAGTTGGAGGGATTCCAACAAGGTTGAGATTTTGGAAGATTCGATCGATAATATTAGTCGAATACGAGTGTTGGTGTAGAAGATAAAGTTTGTGTCTTTATGCTTTTCGTAAAACCAGTCGTATTTATAATAACTGTTGTTTTCTAATATTGGATTGTTTCTTCTCTGGGTGTGGCCTCGTGCATTAAGATTGAGGAATCTAAGCACGTAAAAAATCACTGTGTTATTTTTATTCCGCTGTGTTTTTTTGTCCAGTGTTACAACATCATCTAATAACACCGTAAGAATTTGATCTAATTAATTTTTTAGGGCATCAGATTATATCAATTGGTATCAGAGCCATCCACTAATCCTTATTAGTGTGACCCTATTTTTCCTTGTATATATGTTGCTAACATGGACAGCTATCGTGAGGGAAGCTCTATCTCCCGACCACCTCTTCTCATTGGCACCAATTTCTCCTACTGGAAAGCCAAAATGAGGGCATTCATCAAATCTGTAGATGAACGTGCTTGGAAATCCATCCTAACTGGTTGGACACCTCCTCTCGAAATCTGTTGGTGGCAAAAGTGTTCCAAAGAATGAAACTCAATGGACAAGCTATTTGAAGATCAACTGGCTAATTCAAATTCAAAGGCTCTCAACGCAATCTTCAGTGCAGTTGATGAGAATTAGTTCAAACTAATATCCACGTGTGAGACTTCCAAAGAAGCTTGGGATATTCTGCAAGTTGCCTACGAAGGAACTGAGTCTGTAAGAATGTCTAAACTTCAAATGCTTACTACAAAATTTGAGAATCTTCGTATGAGTGAGAATGAAACCATAAGTGATTTTAACTCTAAACTCTGTGATATCTCAAATGAATCTTTTGCCTTGGGAAAGAAATACTCCAATTTCAAACTTGTTAAAAAGGTTTTAAGGTCTCTCCCTGAAAGATTTGCCTATAAGGCAACTGCCATTGAAGAATCAAAAGTTCTTTCAGAAATGAAACTTGATGAATTAATTGGGTCTCTTCAAACTTTTGAAATGAATCTCGAAGAAACAAAGAAAGAAAAACTGAAAGAAGCAAGTTATAAAAAGGAGAAAAATAGGGAAATTGCCTTTCAGTCTGAAACTTCTGATGAATTTATGAGTGATGCAGGAAAAGAAATTCAGGAATCTTTTGCACTGCTCACCAAGAATTTCAACAAGATCTTCAAACAGGGAAACAAAGGAGGAAACTTTCCCAAACCTGGAAAAAAATCTGGAACTCAAATAAAGCAGTTTGATGGTGGTAAAGGTATTAAATGTAGAGAATGTGGAGGTTTTGGTCACATTCAAGCTGAATGTGTGAATACCTTAAAGAAGAATGGAAAATCATTCACCACATCATGGAGTGATGATGAACCAGAAGAAGATGAAGAAGAAGACAACGTGAGCAATCAAGTTGCCTTCACTGTGATAAAAGAAGAAGTTGGTTGTAATCAAACGCACCCCAGTGTTACTTCTGGTGTTGGGACACCGAGCAGGTATAACACTAGTTCTTCCTTCATTGAAACATGTCTGAATATTGTTCTTCCTGCAGAAAAGAACAATTTCGACACTGAAGGTTCAGATGATGACTCTGATATAGATGAAGAGTCAAGGAATGAGGAGCTGAGGAGAATATATCAAAAGATGCTTGATAAATGCGAATGTGTCAGCAAGACAAATGCAACTCTGGAAAAGAAGGTTGTATCTCTTAATTTGAAAAAAGAGATGCTCAAGGGAGAAATGATTAAACTGGAGAAACTTGCTAATGATAGGAGAGAAGAACTCATTAAAGCAACGGAAGAACTCAGTATCGTGACCAACACTGTCAAGAAACTGAACTCTGGAAAAGGGAGATTAGATGAAATCCTCTCTCAAGGAAAATCTCAACAAGGTAGGGCAGGTATTGGATTTAATACTAATTTTAACAAAAACTCTGTGAATAAAAAGAAAAATTCTAATATTGTTTTTGTTAAAGAAGGGACATCCTATGGTCAAACTAGAAAAAGAAACAATGGCTTTGTTCCTATATGTCATTATTGCAATCGTCCTGGTCACATAAGACCTAAGTGTTTTCGTCTTCAAAAACACACTAGGCAAGGCAGGGTGCAATCTCAGGTGTATCAACATCAGCAAAGAAGCATTCCTCACTTTACAATAAATCTATCAAATCAACCCAAGAAAATCTGGGTTAGAAACGATGAATTCTCTTGCTATGTTGTGCACACTTCTTTGAAAGCCAATGTTTCAATCCTGGTACTTTTGGTGGATGCTCCCGTCATATGACCGGAGAACTAGAAAAACTGACTGATTTTGAAAGACATGAAAATGGGTTGGTTACTTTTGGTGATGGAGCAAAAGGTAAAGTTTTGGGAAAATGAACTTTGAATGTGTCTGGTCTTCCTTCTCTTAAATATGTTTTGTATGTTGAGGGACTAAAAGCCAATCTTATCAGTATCAGTCAGCTTTGTGATAATGATCTTCTTGTGAGATTTGATAAAAATGTGTGTGTTGTTTTTGATAAAAGTGATAAATGCATTTTGAAAGGTAACAGATCTTCTGACAATTGTTATCTGATTCAAGAACAAGTTCAGTGTTTTAATTCCTCTTTTGTGTGCAATAAATCGTCCTTAAATGACACTGAATTGTGGCACCAAAAGTTAGGACACATGAATTTTCGTGGTATCTTTGAATCTTATTAAAATAGAGTGTTTGGGTGTTCCTAATCGAACAAAGATCACTCCGGGGTTTGTGGTCCTTGTCAACTGGGTAAACAGAAAAGGGAAGCACACAAGGTGTTACAACACCTGAGATCATCACACTGTCTGGAAATTATTCACATGGATCTCATGGGACCCATGCAGGTCGCCAGTATAAGCGGGAAGAAGTATGTGTTTGTATGTGTTGATGACTATTCCAGGTTTACTTGGATTGATTTTTTAAAAGAAAAATCTGACGCATTCTCTGTTTTCAAAAAACTGGTCCTTAGATTGAACAATGAAAAAGGTTTCAATATTGGGAGGATCAGAAGTGATCATGGTAGAGAATTTCAAAATGTCAATTTTTCTAAAGTGTGATAAACTTGGGATATTTCATGAGTTCTCTGCACCCATCACTCCCCAGCAAAATGGAGTTGCAGAAAGAAAAAATAGAACTCTTCAGGAAATGGCACGGGTCATGATTAATTCCAAGAAAATCTCACCCAGATTATGGGCTGAGGTCGTGAGTATCTTGCGTCTTTATATTATCAATAGGGTTCATTTACGTCAGGGTACTAATATGACTCCTACGAGATTTGGAAAGGTAAGAAACCTAACTGAGTTACTTCCATGTGTTTGGATGTGTTCGTTACATTCTTAATGACAGATAAACATCTTGGTAAGTTTGATTCTAAGAGTGATGTGGGGATTTTAAGGATATTCGTTAATAGCGGGGCTTATAGGGTTTACAACATGAGAACTCGTACTATCATCGAATCTATAAATGTTGTTGTAGACGATTCTAAAGATTTTGAGATATATCCAAAGAAAGCATTGAAGAAGTTGCAAAAGAAGTTGATGTTGGGGAAACGATGTTACAACATCCGAGTCCACACCAGACAGATAATGCAACAAACTCGACCCGCACTGAGACAGATTTGAAGCGGACTCGAGTCCGATAATGGAGGAACCGAGTTTGATATCTTTGATCAAACCGAGAAAAGAACCACCAAGCAGGATAAGAAGGAACCATCCGGTGGATCAAGTGATTGGGGAAGTGTAATCAAGGCATTAAGACAAGAGGTAAAGAGAAAGTTAATTACGAGAGAAATGGTAAGATTTGTCTGTTTTACTTCTCTCATTGAACCCAAAAATGTTAAAGAGGCTCTTCTTGATGAATATTGGGTAAATGCTATATGCGATCAATCGAACAATTTGAAAGAAACAATGTGTGGAATCTTGTCCCTAGGCACGAAAGTTCTAATGTTATTGGAACCAAGTGGATTTTCAAAAACAAAATTTGATGAACTTGGTAACATAACTAGAAACAAGGCTAGGCTAGTGGCTCAAGGCTACACACAGTAGAAGGGGTGGACTTGATGAAACCTTTGCACTGTAGCTAGACTTGAGTCCATAAGACTCCTCCTTGCTTTTGCCTGTGTGCTTAAAATCAAATTGTTTCAGATGGATGTTAAAAGTGCCTTCCTAAATGGCCTTCTGAATGAGGAAGTATTTGTTGAACAACCCAAGGGTTTTGAAAATCCTCACTTTCCCAACCATGTTTTCAAATTAAAAAAGGCTTTGTATGGGTTGACACAAGCTCCTCGAGCTTGGTATGATAGGTTAACCACGTTTTTATGTGATAATGGCTATAAAAGAGAAAGTGTTGATAAAACCTTGTTCATCCAAAAATTTAAGAATGGTATCACCATTGCTCAAATTTATGTTGATGACATAGTGTTTGGATCAACCTCTAAACAAAAACTTGATGAATTTATTGAATACATGTCCTCTGAATTCGAAATGAGCATGGTTGGTGAGTTGAACTATTTTCTTGGTCTTCAAGTTAAACAGTTTGACAAAGGGATTTTTATAACTCAGAACAAGTATGCCAAAAACCTTGTTAAAAGGTTTGGGTTGGACAATAAGAAGCACATGAAAACTCCCATGGGGACTAATGACAAATTGTCCAAAGATGAGAGTGGTACTCCCATTGATCCTACCCCCTCTGACGAAGCATGATAGGAAGCCTTCTGTATCTCACTGCTAGCAGACCTGATATTAGCTACAGTGTCTGTGTGTGTGCTAGATACCAGTCCAGTCCTAAGGAATCTCACCTAAAAGCTGTTAAGAGAATCATTCGTTATATTAATGGAACTACAGAACTTGGTATCTTGTATTCCTCTGACACTAACACTAACCTGGCTGGTTTTAGTGATGCTGATTGGGCAGGTGATGTTGATGACAGGAAAAGCACTACGGGAGGGTGTTTCTACCTTGGGAACAATCTTGTTTCTGATACGACAAGAAAGCAGAATGTGTTTCTTTGTCCACACCGAAGTCCGAGTATATTGCTCGGGAAGTCATTTGCTCCCAAATGTTGTGGATGAGACAAATGTTGGCCGACTATGGGGTTGAAGAAAAATTTGCATTGCATATTGTGATAATTCTAGTGCCATAAACATTTCTAAAAACCCGGTCTAGCACTCCAGAACAAAACACATCGATATTCGACACCATTTTATTAGAGACTTGGTTGAGAGTAAAATTGTTACCATTGATTTTGTCACCACTGAGAATCAAATTGCTGATATTTTTACCAAAGCCCTAGACTTTCAAAGGTTTAATTACCTGACACAGTCGTTGGGTGTCTGCTCTCTAAGCAGTGTGGGTTTCAGTGTTGCAACACCATTTGCATCATTTCTCTTTCTTGGTGTGTTGCAACCTCTTCTTGATCTTAATTCTTTTGCATTAGACATTTTGCATCTTTAAGATCATTGCATTGGCCTCTCTGTTTTGCTGTTGTAACTTGATTGAGTGCCCCTCTGATACTTACTTTACCTAAAACCAATTGTGGATCAATTTGCAAACAGAATGATTTTTCCCTGTGAAAGATGTATTTTTTTTGTGGGCCTTTGACGGAAAAAGCTGCCTATACATTGTGTGTGAAAGCTATTCGGTTGTGAACTATTCTATGTTCTTTTATATGCTTGAATCATGTTATGATCTTCTGAAAAAGAGCTACCCATGTTTTGGAGCGAAAGCTACCGACTGGCTAATTGTTTCGCTGCTGATTCCTTTCACAAAAAGATTGTTTAAAAGGGAAAAGGATTTTGATCCATTGACTTTGTGTGGTGATGTTTTTACAAAAGGTGGTACAACACTGGGTTACAGCACCAAAACGCCTGAGGTCTTTTTATTTTTGTCAGAAATAAACTCATCATTCTAGACATTCCTCAGGATCATTTTTGGGCTTTTTGAAAATATCCTCCTTATTGATTCGATGTGGTGTATTATTTTGGAAATGATTTTTTCCTTAAATTTGTCTTTTATAAAAGGAGCTGATCATCTGTGTTTATTTTGGATTTAATGCACACCCTATATCATGGGACTTTTCCAAAAATATTTGAATTTCAAAATAGCAGTTGGGAAGTTTTTATGGAAACCACCATTTTGGCCGCCAAGTGTATCTCTCCAATTAAGGGAGTTATTTTCTTTCCCTATACATATACTCTCTCACTGTGGATATTTACAGACATTGTCTTCTCTTACCATATCTTGCAGTTGCACCCTAATTCTCTCTTGCCCTTTCTTCTATATAGTGTGTTTTTGTAGTTGATCTTGTGCAGATTCTTAGTATGGTGCGTACAAGAGATCAAATTCTTAAAGAACTACGAGAGGTTGCAGAGAATCGAAGAAGAAACGGGGGCAATCCTATTCCCAGAAACCCTTGTTCCGATCAACCACCTACCACTGGTGGTGCACTATCCGGTGCTCAGACATCTCAAGGGCAACTTCTTGAAGCCGATTTAAACCAGTCTCCACCCTCTGATTTGAACCCTAGGGCTCGAGGGACTCGTGAAAGTTCTCGTTCCACTGCAGCAGAAAATAGGACGTTGGCAACATGGGCAATGAACCATCTCGATTATCTCCTCCTTCAGGGAGAATCCGACCATCTGACCAAAGCTTTTCAAAAACTTATGTTCGGAAGAAGAAAAGAGGGGAATCGCCCCTGAAAAACCCACCAAAAGAAACCCAGGTGGTGGAAGAAGAAGCACATGTGTTTAAAGGAAGTGGCCCTGCGTCTAAAAAGGCTTCAAAGAGGATTATCAGGCAAATGGTATTCACAGACTCTGAGGATGAACTTCCCGGGGATGATCCTCTTGACAACATCCTTGTTCCTGATGTTGAGATGGCATCTTCTGAGAAAGACTCCTCTTCAGATGATGATAGTGACAGCACCGAGTCTGAATCGTTGAAGGACACTGAAGGACCTTCAAATCCTGCTGGCAAGGACAAAGACATCGATGTTGGAACATCTCAAGTCCACACTGACTCTGACAGCTCTGACCATGAACCATCTGATTCTGAGCTTGAGGACAACAAAGGTCTGTATGCTGCTTTTTATTCTTCCAATAATAAAAAATTGTGGGAAACTGTGGTCCAAAGGGAGATTCTGTGTGAACGTCCTATTAAGATAGAGGATCATATCACTTATGGTATTTTGCCTCTATTTGAGGATATGAATTTATTTGGGTCTGTGACCAGTATTGGTTCGTATGTTGATAGAGTTGTTCGAGAGTTTTATTGTAATCTCCCTGACAGATTTGCTGATGAGTACTCTGCTAAATATGGTAGTGTGTGGGTTAGAAAGAAAGTGTATTCCTTTACTTCTGAGGACATCAATAAGGTTCTTGAAGGAAATGATGTTTCAAATGATAATCTTCCATCTGATATGGATGAAATTGCTAGAACCTTGAGTGGTGGTGTTGTGCAAGCCTGGCCTGCTAAGCAAGAAAAGTTCAAGACTAAAGATCTTACCAAGAAATACACTCTGCTGCATAAAATTGTTGTTAGCAATTGGACCCCCACGAAACACACTTCCTCTGTCACCATTGATCAAGCTGTACTCCTCTTTTGCATTGGAACCAAGCATCCGTTCAATATTCGCGTTCATCTTTGATATAATTGGAACTCATCTTTGGGTACACCAGTATGTATGGTATACTCCCTTTCCCTTCTTTAATTTACAAGGTTCTTGTTTCTCAGGGTTTTAAAAAGAAGGACTCCGAAGACTTGGTGGCTATACCTGCTCCAATTTCTATCTCTGTGAAGATCTTAAAGGGCAATAAAATCAATGACCTTGCATTGCCTACTCCCACTGGGACTTCTACTGGTGCTACATCCTCAGAGGTTCAAACACCAGCCAATCCGACCGAGGCTCGCATTAATCTTTGAAATAGAAGAGGCAGAGAACCAGATAAAATTCTGGACATCTAAAAAGTTGGATGCTCAAAGATTTCTTCAACAGATACGTGTCACATCTACACCTTTGGCACCTATTGCCCAAAAAGGGGGAGTAGACACTGGCCTGACCAATCTTGCTGATGCCGCTGCCATGGATGCACGGGCACAATCTCAGGGGGAGTCCACTGAAGAAGAAGAGGAACAATCTCAGGGGGAGGAAGAGGAAGGTTCAGAGGGGGAGTTCGATTATGAGGATGATGAAGAAAACATGTCTGACTCTAAGGGGGAGTCAAAGGATGATTAATAAACTGTAGCATTTTCTGATTATCTTTTGTTTCAATTCGAACTTAATTGTTTTGGATTTATAACTTGGATAAAACTATTGATATGTATGTTATTAGTTTTTTTTAGCTGATTTTGACTGTGTTAACCCTTGCAGGAGTTAATGTCTAAAGTGTTGTCTCGCTTTTGATTATTCTTGTTTCCTGCTTTTTGTGTTTTGACCAAAAGTGCCAAAGGGGGAGATTGTTAATGTTATGAGAATTGGCAATTTTGTGTTTATCTGCACAGTGCAAAATCCAGTGTTGTAACACTGCCTTGCAACACTTTTTCTGCGCAATTATGGGTTGATATCTTGCCAGATTATCTGTGATCTGTTTTAAAGGCTAATATTTTATCTCAAGGAGTTTGCTGATTATTTGGGATTCTTTATCTAGAAATTATTCAGCCCACTTAATTGCTTTTTTAATATCTTTCCTTGTGTCTTTGTTCTTACCCATAAGGAAAGATTTTATTTGTTGTTGTTTTCCTTGTATATCATTTGTGATTTAGCTGGAATTATGGTGGCCCTGATTCCAGCCCTGAGAAGTGCGATTCTGCCTTGTAAGGATCGTTCTCTTTTCTTTAAAAAGGGAATTCAGCCTTTGAAGAACATATCGAAGAGAAGTTATTATTAGAGCTTATTGTTCTTCTACAAGAAATATTTGAGTTACTTTTTCTAGTCTCCGGGAGAAGACGGTGAAGATCTACGGTGTGGATCGACTCAACCATTTAAGGGATTTGAAGTTGGAGGGATTCCAACAAGGTTGAGATTTTGGAAGATTCGATCGATAATATTAGTCGAATACGAGTGTTGGTGTAGAAGATAAAGTTTGTGTATTTATGCTTTTCGTAAAACCAGTCGTATTTGTAATAACTGTTGTTTTCTAATATTGGATTGTTTCTTCTCTGGGCGTGGCCTCGTGCATTAAGATTGAGGAATCTAAGCACGTAAAAAATCACTGTGTTATTTTTATTCCGTTGTGTTTTTTTGTCCAGTGTTACAACATCATCTAATAACACCGTAAGAATCTGATCTGATTAATTTTTTAGGGCATCAGATTATATCAAAAACATGTTTTTCTAACAATCAAACACAGCAGACTTAGAAAATTCATCAAAACATGCAAACTCACAGCCATAATCATCATTGGATACATAAAAATTACTCAAAGCTATTATGATGCAATATGTCAAAGTACTAAACCCCCCAAACTTAAAATGTTCACTGACCTCAATGTCCGAATGATATGAAAAAATAGTTTAAGGTTAATAAAACTTCCTAAAAAATCAATCGGCGGCCTCGTCGTCATCCGGTGAAGTGGGAGGGATAGGAGGCATAACTGAAGGAACAAAAGTATCGCGGGATGTAGGATATGTTGTGTCCATGATGCCAAATGGTCTCTGTGATAGGCACCACGGCCAGCTAGACGTCTGGAAGTGCATGATCAAACAAAAATACCATGCCATGAGGATTGATAAGTGGTTAATATGCATGCATTTTAGGGTGTATTTAAGTTTATAATTGACGATCTTGCATGTATATTGAGTGAGTTTAGGTTAATTTTCCTTGTTGGGCGTGATACTACGTTTTCTTGGGTATTTTTGTTGGAAATAGAGTTAAACCAGATGGGAAGCGGTAGCACGACCCAAATGGAATATCAAGAGTCATTGGATGAACAAAGACGCGAAGGAATAAGGAAAATAGGACACACACGACCAGTCGTGCGTTTGGGCACGACCGTGTATTTGTGCATTAGAGAAATAACAGGAGTAGTAAACAAGACCCACCCGTATTTGTGCGCATGGTCATGTGTGGGTGCAACAGTTTTGCTAGTTTCAGAGGCTATTTCAAATGGCCTAGTCGTGTTGGTGCACACGACCCATGCGAAATGCGACGTTGTGCGGATTTTATTTTCTTATTACGCGAGGACTGAAAAGGGAATTATAGGTCCCAACGGGTGTTTGTGTTATGTCTAGAAGGGGGGATGAATAGACTTAACCAATTTTTGATTTTTGAACTTTAAATCAGAGTTTCCATAAGTAGCAGCTAAGTCCTTGGGGGACAGCTAAGTTCAACCTCAACAGAAGAGTTAACCACTCAACAGACTTGATTGAACTGTTGATAGAGTAACTCAACTGAGGGAAATGAATCCTTTAAATTTTCTGCTAACTTGCTTTTAATAGCGGAAGTCTTACACCCTTGAGTTAAAAAATATTTTAAAACAATTGTTTTAGATAAGTTGTTATCCGTTGCGTTTAGCAAATTTATCAATCAACAGAATTAAATATGCAAGAAAAAATGCTAAAAGTAAATAGACACAAAGGAATTTTATAGTGGTTCGAGGATTGGGTAATTCCTCTATTCCACTCTTCTCCAACTCCTGTAGGTAATCCACTAATGCAGCAGTCGTGCTACAAAAAGGATAAATAGTCTGAGCAAGCCTTGATCACACAACTAGCTTCCCTCCTGGGACTTGGCTCTTCACGAGACAGCTATCGCTACTTCAGCTCCTTCGAATTATTTGATTTGATCATGAAGCCTTTCAACGAATCCAAAGTTGGTTCTAACTTGAACCTCACTGAGAATGTTGGTTAGATGGACTTCGAATGTAAGCTTGAGGAGTTGAGTGTATTGTTTGAGAGTGTTTTGCTTGCTTTCTTTGCTTAGATATTAACTTATGTCTCTTGTATTGCTCGTTCTCTCTCACATAAGATCCTCAGTGTTTTATAAAGGTAGTTCAAAAGTATGTCCGTTTAAGAGATAAACATACTTTCAAACTCCACTTCATGTTCGTTGGCTTATCTTGTTATGCAGCAATTAATGTTGACCGAATCTTTGTTCAATGCTCTGCAAGTTTGCCTGAAACACAGCAGGTGTTCTGCGAACATCTAATTGGTTCCCAACCTTTTGCACTCGTTCAGTAAAATAACTTTAAGGTTGCAGTCTATCTTCTTTCCACTTTGAGTAATTCTTTGACTTTACATATCAATGGACTTCTTCAGTTTTCTTTGAGTCCTTTTGTTGTCGAACCCCTTTATAAGTCTTCTCCAAACATCTGGGAGTGACTCAGCTGTCAGTCTGCTGACAAGGACAACTTTTTGGAACTTGACTAAGACTTTTCTTTGACACTCAGCCGCAACTCAGCTGATTCTTCACTTTGTATTTTAGTCAACTTTTGCAATCTTCAACTTGGCTGCTTCGACCACCTTATAGATCCTATCAATTACATAGTTGAATTTACAAAAGAAAATGGGGTGCCAACTTTCTAATCTAAGTTTTACATAGCATCATCAAAATCTATACAATAAATTTTCCCAGCAATTTTCTCTTTTTTGATGATGCCAAAACTTAAAGTAAAAACATAATGTAAAAAGTGCTAAAAACAGAATGAGTGTAAGAATGTGTTATTTTATTGAACATCATTCATCACTTTATAAATATGTACTTACAACATATTTCTGTGTATTTACAGTGCGTAAAAATACAACAAAAATTCTCTTCGCATCTGATTCAACGTCTCTGTTGCTTCCTCTTCCTTTCTTCCTCTTCATCCTCCTTCCTTCTCCTATCTTCAGCCTCCTTCCTCTTCTTCCTCTCGTATTTCCTCTTCTGTCTTTCATCTTGTCTCCTCCATTCTTCATATTATCTATCTTGCCTTGCGTTATCTTCTTCATATGTTTTTGCAAGATCGTCATTTCGCTTGTCAGCCTCCTTGTTAGCAAGTTTTCTGTAGCCCATCCAGTATAGATGATCATTTTTGAAGGGATCAATATACATTATATCTTTATAAGGTCTTCCTGGTGGAGTACCTCTGCCTCTTCCACCAGACCTTCCATCACATCCTCTTCCGTTACCAGAATCAGCTCCTTGGGAATTTGTTGACTTGACTGAGTCTATTGCTTACCGGCCATTTGTACAACTTTTAAACCCTTCTCCCACTGCAAATACCACACATCTTGGAGATTAATCCCATTAAAATATCCTTCTGACTTGATAGTTTCATACTCCTCAAGTGACCTTGCTACTAAGTCCGGGGATCGGATCCTTGATCAAGTCTAGAGCTTCCCTTTGGCGGACCTTGGAATTGGGCTTTGATTTGAATCCGCCATGCTACCTTCAATCAACCTCTTCCATTTTAAGCACGAGATTGTTGGAGTGTCACTATTTTAGCATGATATTTTTGAAGTACTAATTCAACTTTTTCTTCAGCTGACAACTCATGCGGCAGCTGAGAGTGGAGAGAGGTGGGAGATGAGACAATTTGGGATTTCAAAATAATTTTCATGGGGGTGGGGGCTTCCTTTGATTTAACTTCCCCCTTACTACCACTTTCCTTGCTTCTTTTGCTTCTTTCCCTATTTTGGCATCATCACTACCAACAAGAGAGAGATTTGGAGTCTGCTGGAGAAGAGAGTCAAGCTTGTAATGATTGATGGAGTGTGTTGTCCTTTGCTCGGATCTTAGACTCTGCACTTCTGCCTTCATTGCAAGCATCTCAACATGCAGAGTGCATTCCATACGTTGTAGATCCTGTTTGAATTAAAGTCTGAGCAACTCCATGTCAGTCAAGTGATTAATTTCCATCTTGTTGATGTTGTCCCTTTGCCTCTGTTGAAACTGGGCTTGTTTATTACACCAGACCACAAGTTTTGAGAAAAGTGTTCTTAAGTAGCGAACTTGCTCCCTGCGAAGTGCTTTGGTTTGTGTATTCCATTCACGAATTCTCAGCACAGCTCCTCGATTGTCTCCTGATATCATCGCATCATGGTTGTCAATCCTTTTGTTGAGTGCAGCAAAACTATGTTCCATAGCCTCCATTTCAGCGCACATGACTCTGAAGGTTGTTTTGAAATCAGCTGCCTCAGGTGACTAATCCTCAGGAAGAACGGAATCAAAGCCAAAACCAAATGGAATATCCCTTAAATCGTCTAGAGCTTGGAAATCTTCTGGACTTATGTCAACTTTGTAACGAGCAACTTCTTCAGCAGTGTCCTCCTCCAATGGGACTTCATCAACGTATGGGAAATCCATATCATATAAGCCAATAGGTACTGAGGAATGTCCCACTCCTCCTTCGGAAGCACTTCCCTCACTTCCCTGGCGAGCAGCTCTTTGTGCCTTGGCTGTTAAAGCTTCATTGACAGTCGCAGCTATGGAAGCCTGCTCAGTTGTCTTAACAGCTTCGTTG
This sequence comes from Rehmannia glutinosa, assembly GCA_016081115.2. Lineage (NCBI taxonomy): Eukaryota > Viridiplantae > Streptophyta > Magnoliopsida > Lamiales > Orobanchaceae > Rehmannia > Rehmannia glutinosa. Next base: position 75,401,064 of record CM071926.1, on the reverse strand, counting down.
GCTCCAGTAGAGTCATCATTTTGAGTCGTTTGAGCCTCAGTTGCCTCAGCAACATCACGGGCTGGTGATGGCACCATAGAGGGTTGGCCATCAACCAATTTGAATTTTGAAGAGGCTACCTTGGGATGGGCCTCCTTCATTCTTGCATCCATTTCCCTTTCTTATGGATCAATTGGAGTTCACTCAGCTTTGTTCTCCATCTTAATAAAATCTAGAACCACATTGTCATCGGAGTCATGCAAAGCTTCTATTTCTTACAGATCATCTGACTCGGATGGCGGCATTATGGGAAGGGCCTCAGGCATTTTTCCTTTTTCTTGTACTGCACCCCTGGAAGTTTCAACCTCCTGGGGGTCTTCAGCTACTTTAGCAATAGTCTCAACCGATGCAAGGCCTTCTACAATCCCTTCTGCAGGCTCATCTGCATTATGGTCTTCTACGTTGGCATCCTTCGATGTCTCAACCTCTTGGGATTGCACTTTCAAGACCAGCAGTTTCAACTGCCATGGTCCACCTCATTCCATCATGTGCCTCAGCTTCCTTAGCAGCTTCATTGTTCTGCAGTGCAGTTAGTTTCTCAGCTGAGATAGTCTCCACTGTCAAAGCTTCATTGGTTCAAATCTACTGTTCTTGTGGAGTATCACCATCGCCTCCTAACTTTAATTTTTCTAGGTCTCCTACAACCTCATCCATCCTAGTTGTATTGTGTTCAACTTTTCCTTCAGTTGGCTCACCAGCTAAATCACGGGCATTGAGGTCAGTTGACACTAGAGACTTGGATGTTTCCATTGAGTGTTTAGCCTAGTGGGCAGTTGTCTCAACAACTTCATCAGACCGTGGCTTAGTTGGGTTGCACTCTTCATCACCTTTCCTAACTTCATTGCCAGTCTCCTTGGTTGGTCCCTCCAAGTGAGCTGGTGAAGTTATTGCAGCGATTGTCCTCACCATATCAAGAATAGCTGGGGTTGGAGAAATGGGAATGGATGATTCTCTAGCACCCCGAGCAAGGATTGCTCATGAAGCTCATGGGACTCTTTTAATGCATGCTTCACCAAGCCTTCTCAATCGGGTCACCATTTGCATCGATAATCTTCACGTCGTTGCTGCTTGAGTCTACTGGGTCACCAGTTGACTTCCCTATTTCTACTGCCTTAACCTTCTCATCATATTTCTTTTCATACAGTAGGGTTGTGCTGTAAATTTCATCAAGTGCAATACAAACAGAGATTTTGTCTAAGAATCCTAGGAGGTATTCGTCCTCTTCAATCATTATTAGCCTCTCGAATTGGACTCGACTAGCACTAAGCTTCCAAAGCCTCCATGCGTGCAACCTTCCTTCGATGTCTGGGTAGTCTAGGGATTCAAGACGTTCATCAAGAACATTTTCTAAGATAGGATCTTCATCTTGATCAGACTTCTCACTTTCCTCAACAGCAACTATTTTAGTATGAGGATTGTGAGTTGAATTATCTTGAGTTTCTTGACTTGATCCTCTCAAAGAATAATTTGAACTATTTTGAGCTTCTTCACCATCAGCTCGCTCAGCTACAATTTGGTGTGCCACTACTGAATTATCTTGAGTTTCTTCAGCAGTGCCTCTTTCAGCAATGGGTTGAAGGGAAACTGCTGGAGTTTCTTCAGCAGTGATTTACTCACCATCACCATCCTTTGATTTTTGTATAAAATCTGGTATAGTTCTTAAAATTCCAAAAAAGAACTAATGAAAGGTTATCAGCCGCAAACAATTCAAAACTTAGTGTTAATTCCAAAGCTGAAGCTTCAATTATAAATAATGGAATTTCTTTAAAATCTTTATTTATTCTTGTTAATGACATACATCATACAGTTATTCTAGGAACACCTTTTATAAATCTCATAACGCCATATACCGTTGGTGAAAATGCTATTTCTTTTGAAACTAATCACAAAACTTTACACTTTGATTTTCTTGAAAAACCTAAAATGAGAAACCTTAATATGATAAAAGTCTATTCAATTCATAAAAATACCATTAACAATCTCATACGAGAAAAGAGTTCTCATTTAGAAAATATAAAAAATGATATTTCATTCAAAAGAATTGATAATTCTATTAAAACTACCATACTTTTTACTAATTTATCCATTAAGAAAATACAGTTACCTTTTAATAAATTAATTACAATTTTGATGCAGATGGACCCAGTCAACAGATCTACTTACAAATTCGGAGATACTATACTTCATCAATACCCAAGAAGTAACCTTACTTTTCGTAGCAGACACGGTAACAAGCTAGCAGAAGATCATCAAGTTTTGCTTGATAACCTCTATAATAGCAGAAATGATAAAAATTACCAACTTAAAAGTCTAAATGCTTTAGAATGGTATTTTACCCATAGAAGTGGATTTCAATACTTTGTCATTTTAAAAGGAAAAAACATAGGGATTCTCAAAACATGGTCGATTGTTGCATCAGCCATAGATATCCCAAATCCTATTTTTTATGGATTCCAAACTTTTGAAGAAGCAATAATATTTGCTAATGAAAATCTTGGGGAAAACACTTTCTGGATAGAAAATCAAAATGAATTTATAAATAGAAGGATCAATGAAAAAATATTAACAAATAATGTTCCACTTGATCCTCTGTAAGAACTTTCTTTTTCCTAATCAACAAATTGAAATTCTTCCAAAATATATAAAAGAACTAATTTTTGAAAAAGCCCAAGAGACTTTTCAGAAAAAGAAGAAGAAATTCACAAATTCCTCAATTTAGCAAAGAATAGGAAAGTTAGATATCGAGGTCTAAAAATATACCATGATTATTATCATAGCAGAATAGCAGAATGTACAAGACAATGCCCTGTTAAGTCCTGCTATCGATGCTCATGCACACTAGATTACAATATCAATAAATGTGTGATTGACTTCGAAAAATTCCTAATCTCTCATCCTAGAGGAATCAAATACCCGGGTGGCGGACTCATTTATCCAAACATTATTAGACTTCGGTCTAATTGATTTTATTGTTTTCAAAACAAATGACAAACTCTTGGAAGAAAGTTTTCTGGGAGAAAAACTTAAATCCATTGTTCAAAAATATCGATCCTCATTTCTTCCTGATGAAGCCTGGATTTGTGCCAATATTGAATCCAAATCTCCTGAATGGATTCAAAATAGATTTGAACCTGCCAAACATGTTATATTCCTAGAAGGTATTCTAGTTGAAGATCCCCCTTATGATTCACACTTTCATGGATACAATTACAAATTAAAATGCCACAACTCCCTGAGAACACAGATAAACAGATGGAGATCCAGGACACTAGCAAAAGACCTTTTCGAAGGAAGCAAACTTCAGAACAAATATTGGGATAATAGACTTGTATTCCAAAGTAAGATTTATAAAATATATTTGGAAAATAAGAATGATCAAAATACCAAATCTTTCTATATTCCAATAACTGCTGAAACAAGCCACCCAAAGCTTGTTGATTGGTATAAAACAGAAGAAAATCCGGAATGGACGTCTACGTACAGATCAGAAGATGAACAACTAACAGACAATCCAAAATGGATATCTCAGATCTGGATCGAGAAGATGAACAACTAATGCATGATTCCCTAAAAACAAGCAGGAATAGAAGAAGAAGAAAACATTATTAACCAAATGGAAGGTTAAAAATGCCAGCCAATCATTAAAAGGTAAAGCCATCTATATCAAGATACATAAAAGAATAAATGGCATTCTCGTCAAGTCTTTGAAGATATCTTAGAACAAGATAAATTAAATGTATTTGTAAATATATATAAAAAAAAAGAAAGTTTTTTAGCATCCAAAGCAAGAAAGAAAGCTTCAAGTAAAGCTCTCCAAGTACAAATCCTTTCCATTTTCCTTAGATTTTAGAAACTTTTCAAATTCCGAAATATTTTTTAGAGAAGCTTTCAATTGTCTTTAGGCAAGCTTCAATTTTAGTTTTTAGTTTTTGAAGATCTAGCTTCCATCTCCAAGGAAGGATTGTATGAAGGTGTAAATTCCAAATTCTATAAAAGGTTTGATTTAATATTATGTCTTTTTAAATTCATGTTCATGGTCGGTTTAACCGCCTAAGTTTTAATTCTGTCTTTAAATTCTTGTCTTTCAATTCATGTACATGGTCGGTTTAACCGCCTAATCTTATAAATTCCTTGTTCTTACTTGATCCGTGGAGACCCTTGCAAAAGTATCCTTGAGAGAAACTGGGGGTAACTCGATCAAGATATATATATAAATATAATTAGTATATATATGATATATAATTAGTATAAATATATAATTAGTATAACATATATATATATATATATATATATTTCGTTTATGCTTTATTATAATATAAATATAATTAGTATAAATATATAATTAGTATAATATATATATATATATATATTTCGTTTATGCTTTATTATAATATATATATAAATATATAAATATATTATATATATTTATTTCTTTTATGCTTTGTTATTTTTCTGCATTTCATTTCTGTCTATTTATTTCTTCTATCATGTCTTCTTTCTCTTGTTTATTTTCCTCCCTGCGATCCTAGTGGTCCCTGGTATCAGAGCCATGGGGGGGTAGTGTTTATTGTATTTTGTTTCCAGATCTGTAAAATTTGATTCAAAAAACTTTTATTCTTGCGAAGTTTTTTTGCCTGAGACTAGGTTGTAAGTCCTCGAGTGTAGGCCGTAAATCCATTTGAATTGCTCGGGATTGTAGTAAGGGTTCGTGTTTTAAAAACAAAAATTTTACAAAAATGGAGTCAATATTCCAAAGATCTACTTCTTCAAACTCGGTTCTAGTTCTTCTAAAGATCCCGGGAAGATAATAAATAGTGAAGAGATTATTATAGAAGATTTTAATAGATCGATTGATAATTGGAAAATTCCCAAAGTTACTAAGGAACAAATTTATAAAAATTCCAGATTTCTTTATTTTAAAACTGATTTTACTATTAAAATGAAGAAAGAGATATTCAACTTTCAAAACCTTTTGAATCAATCAATTTGCTCACTCCAAATTCTCTTCAAAAACATAAAGACAAAAATTATAAATACATTCATATAGGATTAGTCCAAGTAGGAATTAAACCTCTTACTAAAGAAGGATTAAATACTTCAATTCTTACAATTCTTAGAGATGCTAGATTTACAAACTTTGAAGATTCCTTGTTAAGTTCTATTGAATCAAGTCTTCTTTGCACAGTCCGATTTCTTTTTTGTTATCCAAATTTAACAATTTCTTTAAATGATAAAAATATTTTAAAAACTTTAGTATTACAAATAAAAACTCATAATTATAGAATGCTTGAAGGTTCAATTCCATTAGCAATAATTTTTAGAATTCATTACAAAGCTATGAGTCTTTGCTACAAAAGTTAGATTTCAACCAAAAAGGAGAAACCCTCCTACCAGATATAACTAGATCTAATACTATAATTCCTAGATCTATAGAGGAAGAATGGATTCTTGAAGGCGTTGTAAAACCAAAGAACATGTAGAGTCTTTAAAACCAAATACCAACCTTAGATCTATTACTCAATATCAAGATGGTAAAGTTAGGCTTTCTTTTAGTAGAAGAAGAAGAAGTTTTAGCTTATCCGAAAATTCCTCCATTACGTATACCATTGATTTGGGAAGAGTCTCACAAATACCTACGATCATAGATACTTCTAATAAACCAAGATATTGTATTTACGATATTCCGAATTCTTCTTTTAAAAATGTAGACTACTCTACGAAATTCCTCGACCGATTTATGCTAGCAATAGAATGCAAGAAATAGAACAAGAGCCTTCTAGTCCAACTTTCTCGTCAATAATGAAAATATAATTAATGAATTAAATGTCATAGAAAAAGAATTCCAAGTTGATAAAAATTCTTTCATGATGATTTTTATTCGAAAACAATTTAGAAAAAGAATGTGGTTTTTCAAAACTTTTTAAAAACTAGAAAACAAATCATGAAAAATTTTATGAATTCATAAATAAACATAAAATCCATATTTTATTCTTTGATTGGTTTGAATTATATGCTTTAAAATTCCATTGATTTCCTTTTAATAAATGTTAATCCGATTACCATTAGAAATAAAACACACGAGAATGGGAAACCATAAGTGATTCTAGAAAAATTCAATCAAATCATCCTCCTTTTCAAGGTATAATACTTAATGTTCTAAATCAGCAAATTGATGATATTCCTATTAAAACTCCAGGAGTTTGTGATAAAACAAATATAAAAAATATAGTTTATGCAGAATAATTATACTAATACCAATTTAAATACCATAGGAAAACAACTTGACAAGATAGAAAGACATATTCAAAAACAACCTTCTATAGCTATAGATCCTCAGATAATAAACTTAAAAATTCAATTTTTAAACCTTATCAGATTTCTAAAAATAGTCTTAAAAATATGCAGGATAATAAATCTGAATTTATTAAAGCTATACAAGATCAATTTAGTAAAATAGGTCCTATGACTAGTAGCTCTAGCCAACCATTTGAGCCAATTGTTCCTGATACTCCAACTTCAGATCTTAAAATAAATACTATTAGACAAGATTCTGATTTAAGTGATGCATTAGAACAATTTCAAAAACCTACTCAAAAAATTAATAAACTTGTTTGGAACCAACCACAAAATTTACAAATAGTTCCTTCTCCAGATTTAAATATTATAAAACCATTATCTCAATCCCGTTTTAATGCCTCTTCTGTTTATGATTGGAACATTGATGGAAAAACAGAGTATGAAATTCTTAGTATGCTTCAACAAATGACCATGGCAACAAATGCTTATAAAATACAAAACGGAACCCATGATAAAACCATATTTGAAATTCTTATAGCAGGTTCTCGTGTCGATTAAAAGGATGGTGGGATTATTATCTCACAAATCAACAACAAGAAGAAATTATAGATGCTATTAAAAGCGATGAAGATGATATACCAATTTTAGATGATGAAGGAAACCCTCAACAAGATGTCGTTGCTAGGTTAATTCTTACTATTTCTTTACATTTCATAGGAGATCCCTCACATTTAAAAAATAAAAATGTTGAATTACTAGCAAATCTTAGATGTAGAAAACTTAGTGATTTTCAATATTATAAAAATAATTTTCTAACTAGAATAATGCTTAGAGAAGATTCTAATAAGCCATTTTAGGAAAGAAAAATTCCTTACGGGATTACCAACTCTCTTAGGAGAAAAAGTTAGAAATAAAATTAGAGAAACTAGTGGGAAACAAATAATACCTTATGATGAGTATACTTATGGCCAATTAGTTAGTTTAACTCAACGGGAAGGATTAAGAATATGCCAAGACTTAAAACTCCAAAAACATTTGAAATGGGAACTAAAGAAAACCAAATTAGAATTAGGTACTTTCTGTCAACAATTTGATGTTGATCCCAATAAACCATCTCCAGGTTGCTCAGGTACTTGTCATAAATCCTACAAAGATTCTAATAAAGAACATTACAAATCCCACAAAGAACATCATAAATCTCGTAGAAAATTTCATAAGAAAATACAATTTTCTAAAGAAGATTATTACAAGAATCCAAGAAATTCAAGACCCAATAATCATAGCAATCAAAATTCCAAAGAATGGTTGAAAAACGTTGAATGTTGGAAATGTCATAAAAAAGGTCACACTGCTAATTTTTGTAGATTAAATAAAAGAATACAAGAATTACAATTAGAAGATGAAATTATGAATAAAATTACAAATCTCTTAGTGGAGTCCTCTGAGTCAAATCCCGATTCAGAAATTGAAAATTTCTCTTCAAGATCTAAAGAAGATCGCAAATCCCTTCAATCAGATGAAATAGTTTCGTCTAGTCCAAATTCTGATAATGAATGTGAAAAATATGTTAGTGTCTTGACTAAAGAATAGCAATTCCATCTTGAAATACTAAAAAATATTAATGATCCCGAACTACAAAAAGATTATCTTGACAAGATATTAAATTCTTTTGACAATAAAAAGGAAAGAGAAAACAAAAATACTATTTTACCAAGTACTTCAAAAAATACTTATGATTTAACTAATATTCTTGGAAAGACAAAAAGAGTTAAAAACAAAGATGTAACAATTCAAGATTTACAAAAGGAAATGAAAGAAGTAAAAATTGAATTGCGAGAATTAAAAGAAAAACAAAAACAAGATTCTGATGTAATAAAATATATGATAAAAAAATTAGGAAATGACGAGAGTACTGAAAATGATGAAACAAATGAAAATACCGAACTAAGTAACATAGAAAATATTGAAACAATTCCAGATGATTTTTTATTTGTTCTAAGAGAAATAACTTCTAGAAAATATATGATAAAAATAACTATCAAATTCTCAGAAAAATTCAAGATAAATACAATTGCTTTATTTGATACAGGTGCAGATTTAAATTGTATAAAATCCGGTATAGTTCCCAGAAAATTCCAAAAAAGAACTAATGAAAGGTTATCAGCCGCAAATAATTCAAAACTTAGTGTTAATTCCAAAGTTGAAGCTTCAATTATAAATAATGGAATTTCTTTAAAATCTTTATTTATTCTTGTTAATGATATACATCTTACAATTATTCTAGGAACACCTTTTATAAATCTCATAACGCCATATACCGTTGGTGAAAATGTTATTTCTTTTGAAACTAATCACAAAACTTTACACTTTGATTTTCTTGAAAAACCTAAAACGAGAAACGTTAATATGATAAAAGCCTATTCAGTTCATAAAAATACCATTAACAATCTCATACGAGAAAAGAGTTCTTATTTAGAAAATATAAAAAATGATATTTCATTCAAAAGAATTGATAATTCTATTAAAACTACCATACTTTTTACTAATTTATCCATTAATAAAATACAGTTACCTTTTAATAAATTAATTACAATTTTGATGCAGATGGACCCAGTCAACAGATCTACTTACAAATTCGGAGATACTATACTTCATCAATACCCAGGAAGTAACCTTACTTTTCGTAGCAGACACGGTAACAAGCTAGCAGAAGATCATCAAATTTTGCTTGATAACCTCTATAATAGCAGAAATGATAAAAATTACCAACTTAGAAGTCTAAATGCTTTAGAATGGTATTTTACCCATAGAAGTGGATTTCAATACTTTGTCATTTTAAAAGGAAAAACCATAGGGATTCTCAAAACATGGTCGATTGTTGCATCAGCCATAGATATCCCAAATCCCATTTTTTATGGATTCCAAACTTTTGAAGAAGCAATAATATTTGCTAATGAAAATCTTGGGGAAAACACTTTCTGGATAGAAAATCAAAATGAATTTATAAATATAAGGATCAATGAAAAAATATTAACAAATGATGTTCCACTTGATCCTGTAAGAACTTTCTTTTTTCCTAATCAACAAATTGAAATTCTTCCAAAATATATAAAAGAACTAATTTTTGAAAAAGCCCAAGAGACTTTTCAGAAAAAAAGAAGAAGAAATTCACAAATTCCTCAATTTAGCAGCAATAGGAAAGTTAGATATCAGAGGTCTAAAAATATACCATGATTATTATCATAAAGAATACGAGAATGTACAAGACAATGCCCCTGTTAAGTCCTCGCTATCGATGCTCATGCACACTAGATTACAATATCAATAAATGTGTGATTGACTTCGAAAAATTCCTAATCTCTCATCCTAGAGGAATCAAATACCCGGGTGGCATACTCACTATCCAAACATTATTAGACTTCGGTCTAATTGATTTTATTGTTTTCAAAACAAATGACAAACTCTTGGAAGAAAGTTTTCTGGGAGAAAAACTTAAATCCATTGTTCAAAAATATCGATCCTCATTTCTTCCTGATGAAGCCTGGGTTTGTGCCAATATTGAATCCAAATCTCCTGAATGGATTCAAAATAGATTTGAACCTGCCAAACATGTTGTATTCCTAGAAGGTATTCTAGTTGAAGATCCCCCTTTTGATTCACACTTTCATGGATACAATTACAAATTAAAATGCGACAACTCCCTGAGAACACAGATAAACAGATGGAGATCCAGGACACTAGCAAAAGACCTTTTCGAAGGAAGCAAACTTCAGAACAAATATTGGGATAATAGACTTGTATTCCAAAGTAATATTTATAAAATATATTTGGAAAATAAGAATGATCAAAATACCAAATCTTTCTATATTCCAATAAGCTGAAACAATTCACCCGAGCTTGTTGATTGGTATAAAAAGAAGAAAATCCGGAATGGACGCGTACATACGATCGGAAGATGAACAACTAACAAGACAATCAAAATGGATATTGTATACTGGATCGGAAGATGAACAACTAACAAACATGATTCCTTAAACAACGAGGAATAGAAGAAGAAGAAAACATTATTAACCAAATGGAAGGTTAAAAATGCCAGCAATCATTCCGAAAGCAGAAAGCCATCTATATCAAGATACATAAAAGAAGAAATGGAATTCTCGTCAATCCTTTGAAGATATCTTAGAACAAGATAAATTAAATGTATTTGTAAATATATAAAAAAAAAAATCGAAAGTACTGTAGCAATTTGATGTCGGCAAAGAAGATCAGAAAGCAGAGTGGTATCTTGTAGCAGGATACTATTTGTGCATCAGAGCAGTAAACCTAAAAAATTCCTAAAAAACCCTTAGAAAAATCTATAAAAGGGGGGGGGGGTTCCCCTCACAATGAAGGCAAGTTTTTTAGCATCCAAAGCAAGAAAGAAAACTTCAAACAAAGCTCTCCAAGTGCAAATCCTTTTCATTTTTATTAGATTTTAGAAACTTTAAAAATTCCGAAATATTTTTTAGAGAAGCTTTCAATTGTCTTTAGGCAAGCTTCATTTTTTAGTTTTTAGTTTTTGAAGATCTAGCTTCCATCTCCAAGGAAGCATTGTATGAAGGTGTAAATTCCAAAATCTGTAAAAGGTTTGATTTAATATTATGTCTTTTTAAATTCATGTTCATGGTCGGTTTAACCGCCTAAGTTTATATTCTATCTTTAAATTCTTGTCTTTCAATTCATGTACATGGTCGGTTTAACCGCCTAATCTTATAAATTTCTTGTTCTTACTTGATCCGTGGTGACCCTTGTAAAAGTATCCTTGAGAGAAACTGGGGGTAACTCGATCAAGATATATATATAAATATATAAAATATATAATTAGTATATATAATTAGTATAATATATTTATATAATTAGTATATATAATTAGTATATATATATATATATATATATATATTTCGAAAACAGAATGGATATCTGAATACAGATCATAAGATGAACAACTAACAGACAAATTCCCAGAAACAGCAGGAATAGAAGAAGAAGAAAACATTATTAACCAAATGGAAGGTTAAAAATGCCAGCAATCATTCCGAAAGTAGAAAGCCATCTATATCAAGATACATAAAAGAATAAACAGCATTCTCGTCAAGTCTTTGAAGATATCTTAGAACAAGATAAATTAAATGTATTTGTAAATATATATAAAAAAAAGAAAGTTTTTTAGCATCCAAAGCAAGAAAGAAAGCTTCAAGTAAAGCTCTCCAAGTACAAATCCTTTCCATTTTCCTTAGATTTTAGAAACTTTTCAAATTCCGAAATATTTTTTAGAGAAGCTTTCAATTGTCTTTAGGCAAGCTTCAATTTTTAGTTTTTAGTTTTTGAAGATCTAGCTTCCATCTCCAAGGAAGCATTGTATGAAGGTATAAATTCCAAATTCTATAAAAGGTTTGATTTAATATTATGTCTTTTTAAATTCATGTTCATGGTCGGTTTAACCGCCTAAGTTTTAATTCTGTCTTTAAATTCTTGTCTTTCAATTCATGTACATGGTCGGTTTAACCGCCTAATCTTATAAATTCCTTGTTCTTACTTGATCCGTGGAGACCCTCGCAAAAGTATCCTTGAGAGAAACTGGGGGTAACTCGATCAAGATATATATATAAATATAATCAGTATATATATGATATATATAATTAGTATAAATATATAATTAGTATAATATATATATATATATTTCGTTTATGCTTTATTATAATATAAATATAATTAGTATAAATATATAATTAGTATAATATATATATATATATATATATTTCGTTTATGTTTTATTATAATATACATATAAATATATAAATATATTATATATATTTATTTCTTTTATGCTTTGTTATTTTTCTGCATTTCATTTCTGTCTATTTATTTCTTCTATCATGTCTTCTTTCTCTTGTTTATTTTCCTCCCTACAATCCTAGTGGTCCCTGGTATCAGAGCCATGGGGGGTAGTGTTTATTGTATTTTGTTTCCGGATCAGTAAAATTTGATTCAAAAACTTTTATTCTTGCGAAGTTTTTTTGCACGAGACTAGGTTGTAAGTCCTCGAGTGTAGGCCGTAAATCCACTGAATTGCTCAGGATTGTAGTAAGGATTCAGGTTTTAAAAACAAAAATTTTACAAAAATGGAGTCAATATTCCATAGATCTACTTCTTCAAACTCGGTTCTAGTTCTTCTAAAGATCCGGAAGATAATAAATAGTGAAGAGATTATTATAGAAGATTTTAATAGATCGATTGATAATTGGAAAATTCCCAAAGTTACTAAGGAACAAATTTATAAAAATTCAGATTTCTTTATTTTAAAACTGATTTTACTATTAAAATCAAGAAAGAGATATTCAACTTTCAAAACCTTTTGAATCAATCAATTTGCTCACTCTCCAAATTCTCTTCAAAAACATAAAGACAAAAATTATAAATACATTCATATAGGATTAGTCCAAGTAGGAATTAAACCTCTTACTAAAGAAGGATTAAATACTTCAATTCTTACAATTCTTAGAGATGCTAGATTTACAAACTTTGAAGATTCCTTGTTAAGTTCTATTGAATCAAGTCTTTGCACAGGTCCGATTTCTTTTGACTGTTATCCAAATTTAACAATTTCTTGAAATGATAAAAATATTTTAAAAACTTTAGTATTACAAATAAAAACTCATAATTATAGAATGCTTGAAGGTTCAATTCCAGTAGCAATAATTTTTAGAATTCATTACAAAGCTATGACGTCACTTTTTGCTACAAAAGTTAGATTTCACACCAAAAAGGTGAAACTCTCCTACTTCAAACAGATATAACTAGATCTAATACTATAATTCCTAGATCTATACAATGGAAAGATATTACACTCCCAGAAGAATGGATTCTTGAAGGCGTTGTAAAACCAGAACATGTAGAGTCTTTAAAACCAAATACCAACCTTAGATCTATTACTCAATATCAAGATGGTAAAGTTAGGTTTTCTTTTAGTAGAAGAAGAAGCGAGTTTTAGCTTATCCGAAAATTCCTCCATTACGAGATACCATTGATTTGGGAAGAGTCTCACAAATACCTACAGTCATAGATACTTCTAATAAACCAAGATATTGTACTTCTGATATTCCGAATTCTTCTTTTAAAAATGTAGACTACTCTACAGAAATTCCTCGACCAGTTTATGCTAGCAATAGAATGCAAGAAATAGAACAAGAGCCTTCTAGTCCAACTTTCTCATCAATAATGTAGAAAATATAATTAATGAATTAAATGTCATAGAAAAAGAATTCCAAGTTGATAAAAAATTCTTTCATGATGATTTTTATTCTGAAAACAATTTAGAAAAAAGAATGTGGTTTTTCAAAAACTTTTTAAAAACTAGAAAACAAATCAAGAAAAATTTTATGAATTCATAAATAAACATAAAATCCATATTTTATTCTTTGATTGGTTTGAATTATATGCTTCAGAAAATTCCATTGATTTCTCTTTTAATAAATCTGTTAATCCAGTTACCATTAGAAATAAAACACCAGAATGGGAAACCATAAGTGATGAAAAATTCAATCAAATCATCCTCCTTTTCAAGGTATAAAACTTAATGTTCTAAATCAGCAAATTGATGATATTCCTATTGAAACTCCAGGAGTTTGTGATAAAACAAATATAAAAAATATAGTTGTACAGAATAATTATACTAATACCAATTTAAATACCATAGGAAAACAACTTGACAGGATAGAAAGACATATTCAAAAATAACCTTCTATAGCTATAGATCCTCAGATAATAAACTTAAAAATTCAATTTTTAAACCTTATCAGATTTCTAAAAATAGTCTTAAAAATATGCAGGATAATAAATCTGAATTTATTAAAGCTATACAAGATCAATTTAGTAAAATAGGTCCTATGACTAGTAGCTCTAGCCAACCATTTGAGCCAATTGTTCCTGATACTCCAACTTCAGATCTTAAAATAAATACTATTAGACAAGATTCGATTTAAGTGATGCATTGTCACGCCCCAAACGTGACGCGACAACGATCAATCACTTAAACAAATAAATCAACAGTCTAAACTAAAGATACCAAACTCCAAGTGAAATAGAGTCTAATGCAGCGGAATTAAAATAATCACGAGTACAAATTTCAATCTTAAAGTCTGGCGGTATCCGAATACAACCCAAAAGATTATCTGAAATTAACTTACAGTCCAAACGAAAATAAAATGAAGGAGTCCAACAACAAATAAAAGTAAAAGGAAATGTCGCTCCACATCACGGATAGGGATTCAATCTACGGTAGGTTCGATGTCTTCAGTGAACTCTTCATCTAAAGGTTAGAAAACAGGAGGGGATGAGACAGAAATCTCAGTGGATGGGGTGATCGTGTGCAAGTGTGGCGATATAATTAATTAATGCGAGAAATTTAGTTGTATGAAAACGCGTGAGAGATGATGCATGATTTCACACACAGTCCACAAGCGTCGTGATAAATATATTAAGTATCATACTTATATAGTTTAAGAAAATAGTTCGTGGTCACGCAGGCACTATGGTTCAAGCAGCGGGGAGGATTGCGTGCACGGATTTGTAACGCCAATCCTATGCAAGACAAGTAGCGGTTGCATACGGATTTGTAGCGCCAACCTATGCAATACAAGTAAGCGGTTGCGCACGGATTTGTAGCGCCAACCAAACGGGTCCGATTAACTCGAATCGTGTGGATCGACAAGCGATTCCTTCATTCTTCCTTGTAACTCCCGAGCAAGATGGTCCAAGACCTGTCACCTTATCGCTCCGTAGGCAAAGACAAAATCCACAGTGGAGCTAGCAAGGCTCGGATTTGTCATAATCATGATTATACCTCAAGTACTTCGACCGCTTCCTTGGACAAACTCCGTCCCTCGGTTGCGGGATTAGGACGATGGGGGAAGAGTGGAATAGCGGAGAGCTGCCGGTTCCATCCCCGACGTATCCATTCCAAGCGTGAGCTCGACACACCAAGTTGACTCAGCAGAAAGTAAACACAAGTTCATGTAGTCAACCAGCAATGAGTATTATTGATTCGGGAAGCGATTCATGAAAAGTTTTCGAAAAATTTGCGTAAGGTACTTATGGCGTTGGTGGAGTTATTTGGATGAAGATGATTATCGGGAGGATAAGCAATCTTTGATATCTTGAACGATTAGGTGGAACATAAGTCCCGTTATAGATTCAAATCGCAAGACGAGGAAGTCACCCGCGATCGGGTATTAATCGGTCAAGGCGGTCCGATAAGTCAAGGGGTTTTTGAGAAATTAAAATATTTTTATTAAATATTAAAGTAAGAGGGTCCAGGGCTGTTTCTTTAAAAGAAAATAATTTGAGTTAGGTCCTTATAAAAATAAAATTTACAATTAGCCCCGTTTTGTCAAAATCAATGCTTTTGGGGTTAAAAGTTAAATAAATAAATGTCCCGACCTTGAAATATTATGAGGTCAGTTCCTAAATTCTCTAAATTGTTTAGAGATTCAGGTTTTTAAAGTTTTGAGGTCGAGTTTTTATAAAATTCTCACATTGGCCCCAAATTAGTTAAAATTGTCATTTCGGACCCTAAGTTTAAAATAATCGGAACTCACAAACCGGAAGGGCTTCTAATGTGATTCCAGTTGGAAAATGTCACTAAGGTTAGTGGGATATTGGGACAAAAACAGTTTTAAAACGTCATAAGTATAGGTCCCTTAACTTTTGAAAATCTCATTTTTGTCCCATTTTGAAATAATTGCCTTTAAGGCTTTTAGGGGTCCAATTGTTATGAAATTTGAACCTTGGGTCCAAAATATAATTATGTTATAGGTAAATTAGTATTTCCAGGTACATGGGCTGTATAAGTCCTGGAAATTTCATTTGGGTCCTCAAGTTTAATCTTTTACAATTTGGTCCCTCAAGTTTTATAAAATTACTTTCCAAGCTCTAAACACTTGGATTTTTGGAATACACTTAAAATATGTTATTTCCAGTCCCTTTAGAGTTAAAATTTCAAATTTTAAAATTAGAGTCTGGTACAGTTTCGAAATTTGCAAAATAGCCCTTAAACTTCCCAAATTTTACAATCTAGTCCTTGTGCTTTTAAGGGTTGATTTTATTTATCTAAAAACTCTTAAAACTTTATTAAAATGTCAAAACATCATTTTTGAACCTGAGTACAGTCCCAAAAATCGAAATTTACAGAGAGGTCCCTTAAGTTTTATTTTCTTGCACTTAAGTCCACCAACTTTCCATTTTTGCATTTTAAGTCCAAAAATCGAAATTTAATCAATTATGCTCGACTTGTCCAGGTTATAGGTCATTCAAAACATAGATTTCAAGAGATATAAACATACATATCCATCTCATACAAGAATTTATCAAATATGACAATAAAGTGTACATGTATGTCCTAATTTTCAGTAAATCGCATTTTGAGCAACACTTGAGAAATTTTTCCAACTTGATACAAGAAAATAGCATGCAATACATAATATATATCTCAAATACTCAATAACAAAATACTACATGCATTTTTATGAATTAAAACACCTAGAAGTTGAAAAGATTTTTCCACCCACCTTGTTTGTTCGGTTGATTGGTGTAAAGTGGTGTCACTAGACCTTGATGATTTTAATCCTCACTTAAGGCAGCCCCTAAGTCCAATAATACAAGGATTTTTGAGTTAGAAAATGAAGATTTGAACCAAGGAGGGAAAAAGAGAAGGAATAGGCCAAAGGTACCACACTTACCTTGTGTAGTTGAAAGTTGTAGTCAAAAATTGATAGTCTCTTAAGAACTTGATCACCACTTAAACAAAGCTCCAAGGTCAGCCCCTAATCACCTCAAAATGATAATTTTGGTGTTAAAATTCGAAATTAATAGGGGAGAAGAAGAAGGTACCAAAAATCCCCTTTTCTTACCTTATAGTCCAAATTCTTCAAATTTCTTCAAGTCTAGAAGTCTTCTTCAAGGTGATGGTGAGACCCTTAGTATCTTCCAAGTCTTCTATGAAACCCTCAAAATAAAAATCCAAACTTACATTAATAAGTGAGAGGAGATAGTTAGATGATATCAAGACAAGAAGAGGAACAAAATTTCTTACCTTGTGTAGGGGGTGTTGAATTTTTGTGATGGAGTAGAAGAAAAAGTTTTGTATTTTTACTAAGTGTTTAAGAGAAGAGAAGAAAATTGTAGAGAGAGGTAGGAGGATTTTTTTAGAGAGAAGTAAGAAGATTCAAGGCTTGAAGAGATGAATGTTGGTGAAATGAAGTGAGGAATGAAACTTGAACAAATTTCTTGCCCAACTAGGCCTCTTGGCCGTCCACATGGGGTGGGGAGAGGAACAAAATTTTGTTTTGTTCTATGGCTTGAAAGGTGTAGCTTGCATGAGGGACAAGGACCTTGGTCAAGATGAGGTCTTGCATGGGAGGATGGAATTGCAAGGATAGAGAGGAATGTTGGCATGGGGTGTTGGGAAGCCTCCAACATGTTGGGTAAGTTCATAATAAAGAATTGGTGTATAAGATATTGTAAATAAGATTTGAATTAATGGTGTAATAATACACAAGATGAATACATAAGGTGTACATGTACAAGAGTTGGGAGATATTTCTACACCAAAATTCCCATTATGGCCGTCCCTTAAAGGGTATTTGTGGTAATTCCATATTTTGTTTTTATGTCCCAAAATTGATGATAATAGGTGAATAATATCAATCTCCAAAATAATTAGTGATTTCCTTGATCACTTATAAGTCTCATGATCACTTAATCTAAATCGAATTCTTAATTCTATAAGGTTTAAACCTCTAAAATAAATAGTCTCTTAGAATTCTAAGGTGACTAAAAAAAATACACAAGTAATAATAATGATGATCAACCAAGTGATCATAATTGTGAAATAAAATTAATAAATGATTATGATCACAAGAAATAAATAAGGGAAATTAAAGACGAAATATATTTATCATTAATATTTACCCGTCAAAGCGACGCGGTAGAATTGTCAAATAGTACAAAGACGATACGTGATAAGTACATGTTCGAATAAAAATCGAGGGCTTCACATGCATTAGAACAATTTCAAAAACCTACTCAAAAAATTAATAAACTTGTTTGGAACCAACCACAAAATTTACAAATAGTTCCTTCTCCAGATTTAAATATTATAAAACCATTATCTCAATCCCGTTTTAATGCCTCTTCTGTTTATGATTGGAACATTGATGGAAAAACTGAGTATGAAATTCTTAGTATGCTTCAACAAATAACCATGGCAGCAAATGCTTATAAGACACAAAACGGAACCCATGATAAAACCATTCTTTGAAATTCTTATAGCAGGTTCTCGTGTCGATTAAAAGGATGGTGGGATTATTATCTCACAAATCAACAACAAGAAGAAATTATAGATGCTATTAAAACCGATGAAGATGATATACCAATTTTAGATGATGAAGGAAACCCTCAACAAGATGTCGTTGCTAGGTTATTCTTACTATTTCTTTACATTTCATAGGAGATCCTCACATTTAAAAGATAAAAATGTTGAATTACTAGAAAATCTTAGATGTAAAAAACTTAGTGATTTTCAATATTATAAAAATACTTTTCTAACTAGAATAATGCTTAGAGAAGATTCTAATCACCATTTTGGAAAGAAAAATTCTTACGGGATTACCAACTCTCTTAGGAGAAAAAGTTAGAAATAAAATTAGAGAAACTAGTGGGAAACAAATAATACCTTATGATGAGTATACTTATGGCCAATTAGTTAGTTTAACTCAACAGGAAGGATTAAGAATATGCCAAGACTTAAAACTCCAAAAACATTTGAAATGGGAACTAAAGAAAACCAAATTAGAATTAGGTACTTTCTGTCAACAATTTGATGTTGATCCCAATAAACCATCTCCAGGTTGCTCAGGTACTTGTCATAAATCCTACAAAGATTCTAATAAAGAACATTACAAATCCCACAAAGAACATCATAAATCTCGTAGAAAATTCCATAAGAAAAGACAATTCTCTAAAGAAGATTATTACAAGAATCCAAGAAATTCAAGACCCAATAATCATAACAATCAAAATTCCAAAGAATGGTTGAAAAACGTTAAATGTTGGAAATGTCATAAAAAAGGTCACACCGCTAATTTTTGTAGATTAAATAAAAGAATACAAGAATTACAATTAGAAGATGAAATTATGAATAAAATTACAAATCTCTTAGTAGAGTCCTCGAGTCAAATCCCGATTCGTAAATTGAAAATTTCTCTTCAAGATCTAAAGAAGATCGTAAATCCCTTCAATCGATGAAATGGTTTCGTCTAGTCCAAATTTCGATAATGAATCTGAAAAATATGTTAGTGTCTTGACTAAAGAACAACAATTCCATCTTGAAATACTAAAAATATTAAAGATCCCGAACTACAAAAAGATTATCTTGACAAGATATTAAATTCTTTTGACAATAAAAAGGAAAGAGAAAACAAAAATACTATTTTACCAAGTACTTCAAAAATACTTATGATTTAACTAATATTCTTGGAAAGACAAGAAGAGTTAAAAACAAAGATGTAACAATTTAAGATTTACAAAAGGAAATGAAAGAAGTAAAAATTGAATTACGAGAATTAAAAGAAAAACATAAACAAGATTCGATGTTATAAAATATATGATAGAAAAATTAGGAAATGACGAGAAATCTTAAAAATGATGAAACAAATGAAAATACCGAACTAAGTAACATAGAAAATATTGAAACAATTCCAGATGATTTTTTATTTGTTCTAAGAGAAATAACTTCTAGAAAATATATGATAAAAATAACTATCAAATTCTTTAAAAAATTCAAGATAAATACAATTGCTTTATTTGATACAGTGCATATTTAAATTGTATAAAATCCGGTATAGTTCCTTAAAATTCCAAAAAAGAACTAATCAAAGGTTATCACCGCAAACAATTCAAAACTAAGTATTTATTCCAAAGTCAAGCTTCAATTATAAAAAATGGAATTTCTTTAAAATCTTTATTTATTCTTGTTAATGATATACATCATACGCTTATTCTAGGAACACCTTTTATAAATCTCATAACGCCATATACCGTTGGTGAAAATGTTATTTCTTTTGAAACTAATCACAAAACTTTACACTTTGATTTTCTTGAAAAACCTAAAATGAGAAACCTTAATATGATAAAAGTCTATTCAGTTCATAAAAATACCATTAACAATCTTATACGAGAAAAGAGTTCTTATTTAGAAAATATAAAAATGATATTTCATTCAAAAGAATTGATAATTCTATTAAAACTACCATACTTTTACTAATTTATCCATTAAGAAAATACAGTTAACTTTTAATAAATTAATTACAATTTTGATGTAGATGAACCCAGTCAACCGATCTACTTACAAATTCGGAGATACTATACTTCATCAATACCCAAGAAGTAACCTTACTTTTCGTAGCAGACACGGTAACAAGCTAGCAGAAGATCATCAAGTTTTGCTTGATAACCTCTATAATAGCAGAAATGATAAAAATTACCAACTTAGAAGTCTAAATGCTTTAGAATGGTATTTTACCCATAGAAGTGGATTTCAATACTTTGTCATTTTAAAAGAAAAAACCATAGGGATTCTCAAAACATGGTTGATTGTTGCATCAGCCATAGATATCCCAAATCCCATTTTTTATGGATTCCAAACATTTGAAGAAGCAATAATATTTGCTAATGAAAATCTTGGGGAAAACACTTTCTGGATAGAAAATCAAAATGAATTTATAAATAGAAGGATCAATGAAAAATATTAACAAATGATGTTCCACTTGATCCTCGTAAGAACTTTCTTTTTCCTAATCAACAAATTGAAATTCTTCCAAAATATATAAAATAACTAATTTTTGAAAAAGCCCAAGAGACTTTTTTTAAAAAAAGAAGAAGAAATTCACAAATTCCTCAATTTAGCAAAGAATAGGAAAGTTAGATATCGAGATCTAAAAATATACCATGATTATTATCATAGCGGGAATAGCGTAATGTACAAGACAATGCCCTGTTAAGTCCTCGCTATCGATGCTCATGCACACTAGATTACAATATCAATAAATATGTGATTGACTTGAAAAATTCCTAATCTCTCATCCTAGAGGAATCAAATACCGGGTGGTAGACTTACTATCCAAACATTATTAGACTTGTCTAATTGATTTTATTATTTTCAAAACAAATGACAAACTCTTGGAAGAAAGTTTTTGGGAGAAAAACTTAAATCCATCATTCAAAAATATCGATCCTCATTTCTTCCCGATGAAGCCTGGGTTTGTGCCAATATTGAATCCAAATCTCCTGAATGGATTCAAAAAGATTTGAACCGCCAAACATGTTATATTCCTAGAAGGTATTCTAGTTGAAGATCCCCTTTTGATTCAAACTTTCATGGATACAATTACAAATTAAAATGCCACAGCTCCCGAGAACACAGATAAACCGATGGAGATCCGGACACTAGCAAAAGACCTTTTCAAGGAAGCAAACTTGAGAACAAATATTGGGATAATAAACTTGTATTCCAAAGTAAGATTTATAAAATATATTTGGAAAATAAGAATGATCAAAATACCAAATCTTTCTATATTCCAATAACTGCTGAAACAAGCCACCCAGAGCTTGTTGATTGGTATAAAACAGAAGAAAATCCGGAATGGACGTCTGTGTACAGATCAGAGGATGAACAACTAACAGACAATCCAGAATGGATATCTGAATACAGATCAGAAGATGAACAACTAATGCATGATTCCCTTAAAACAATGGGAATAGAAAAAGAAGAAAACATTATTAACCAAATGGAAGGTTAAAAATGCCAGCAATCATTCCGAAAGCAGAAAGCCATCTATATCAAGATACATAAAAGAAGAAATGGAATTCTCGGCAAGCCTTTGAAGATATCTTAGAACAAGATAAATTAAATATATTTGTAAATATATATTTTAAAAAAAAAAAATCAGAGCAATTTGATGTCGCAATTTGATCAGAAAGCAGAGTGGTATGAGTGAAAGCAGGATACTATTTGGCATCAGAGTCGTCGGGTTATCAGAGTAAAACCTAAAAATTCCTAAAAACCCTTAGAAAAATCTATAAAAGGGGATCCCCTCACAATGAAGGCCGCTTTTTTAGCACCCAAAGCAAGAAAGAAAGCTTCAAGTAAAGCTCTCCAATTGCAAATCATTTCCATTTTTCTTAGATTTTAGAAACTTTTCAAATTCCGAAATATTTTTTAGAGAAGCTTTCAATTGTCTTTAGGCAAGCTTCATTTTTTAGTTTTTAGTTTTTGAAGATCTAGCTTCCATCTCCAAGGAAGCATTGTATGAAGGTGTAAATTCCAAATTCCAAAATCTGTAAAAGGTTTGATTTAATATTATGTCTTTTTAAATTCATGTTCATGGTCGGTTTAACCGCCTTTAAGTTTTTATTCTGTCTTTAAATTCTTGTCTTTCAATTCATGTACATGGTCGGTTTAACCGCCTAATCTTATAAATTCCTTATTCTTACTTGATCCGTGGAGACCCTTGCAAAAGTATCTTTGAGAGAAACTGGGGGTAACTCGATCAAGATATATATATATATATATAAATATATAAAATATATAATTAATATATATATGATATATATAATTAGTATAAATATATAATTAGTATAATATATATTTCATTTATGCTTTATTATAATATATATATAAATATATTATTTCTTTTATGCTTTTTTTTTTTTTCGCATTTCATTTTTTCATTTAATTCTTCTATCATGTCTTCTTTATCTTGTTTATTTTCCTCCCTACGATCCTAGTGGTCCCTGGTATCATATTTTTGGAATTTATTCAAATTTAATTCCTAAAAATAAATAGTTAATTTTGATATTTTTTAATATATAATTTATTGGCCAATCAAAAGCTGTCAAATGTCAAAAATCAAATATCTTGTCAATCAAGATAATATCTCGTCAATTATGGAAGAGAATACCATCATTTTGGTAACTCAAATCGCATCTTCTGGATATGGCAACAAATTGAATCAAATCATCAAGGACCAATCAAATCGCATCCTTCAATCAAGTAATTATGGCAAGAGCTCCTATTCCATAACTATAAATAGGGTCCTCTTTTTAATTTAAAGACACACAAAAATTCTAGAGATGAAGTCCAAGCAAGAGGCGAATTCTCTCAAATCAAGAAGTCCAAATCCAAAGAAGTCCACGGTGTTCAAAGTGCGATTAAGGCGTTCATCGCGGATTCGACTCAAATCCAAAGATTTAATTCGGGATTAAGCTATCAAGCCCTCGAATTAACGTTATTTCGACCCAAATTCAAGCTTGAAGGAGATCAAGTGACGAATCGACCCAAATTCAAGCTTGAAGGAGATCAAGTGACGAATCTACCTTCGAATATTCGAATATCATTTTTGAAGAGAATAATCACAGGATCATTAGGAATTGTAATCCTTTTATTTCATTTGATTCAATAAAATTTTATTTGTATTACTTTTTCTTGTTTATAATATTCGCAGACAAGAAATTTGTGTTACAAATTTTGGCACGCTGTGGGACAATTTCTACCTCTCATCTCTTCTCTTCACCAAGTTCTCCAGGTATCATGTGCAATTGCAAGGTGACAATAGTCAAAGTTGCTACATCAAACTCCTCAAAAGCCACTAGCGAAAGCATCGGTGTCATCACGAGGAGTATGTCCAAGAAGTTGAATGCATCATGCGATGTAAACCCCCGTGCGAAATAGTTGAGAAGGATTCGTCACTTCTCGCAAACACAAATGTAGATGATCAAGATCTAAATGACGAGTCTACTTCATCAACTCCTCGCTCGGCGTCAAGCTACTCATTCACCTCAAACATGGCACCTGCTATGGTGACAAATGCCACGACATTAGAGGATCAAATCGCAAGTTTGACGAGGGCCATTAAGGGACTCACCCATCATGTTAAAGAGCAAGACTCACAAATTGCAAAGTTAATGAACAAAGTAGATAATGTTGATTCGAGTCGTGCAATGGGAAAGCAAGTCGAAGCACATGATGAAGCGGAGACATCTATGAAGGACCAATTTGTTGAAAAAGAAAAGTCATTATCCAAAGAATTGCAAGTTTCACCGATGGCTTGATCCTGTTGATCACCAAGGATTTTATCATGGGGACAATTAAAGACAAATTCGATGGAAGCTCCAAATCATCCTTGAGCTATGCTAAGACATACACACAATGAATTGATAACTTGAAGATGCTGCTTGGTTACCAACCTCTCAAGTTCCAACAATTTTGACGGCAAGGGCAACCCAAAGCAAAGATGTGGCTCATTTCGTTGAAACGCAATGACGTTGGAACCTATGGAGATCGCCTAGTAAAGCATTTTGTCCGATCTTTGAAGGTTAATACATTCGATTGGTATATCGACTTAGAAGCGAACTCAATTGTGATTGGGAGCGATTAGAGAGCATGAGTTTCTTAACCAATTTTACAAAGACTGACGGACGGTTAGCATGATCGAACTCACAAATACACGTCAGTGGAAGGAAGAACCCATCATAGAATACATCAATCGATTGTCAGAAGCTTCAGCTATCGAGATGTGCATCCAAGGAATGCATTGGGGCCTTCGATACATTCTTCAGGGAATCCAACCAAAGACATTTGAAGAGTTGGCTACTTGGGCCCACGATATGGAGTTAAGCATGGCCGCAAGTGGAGTCGAAGGGCCACCCATCCAAGAGTCCTAGAGATCTAAAGAACGATATGAAGCCAAGAAAGGGGGCAAGTTTTCTTCTAAAGCTCCAAACAAGGAATCCATGGCAATTAACACAACACCTATCACAAATGCGAAGAATAATGAAAAGAAAGAAATTCCTCAAGAGAGAGAGCAAAGAAAGTTGACTATGAGGGATATGCAAGCAAAACAATATTCATTCCTCGACTCTGATGTCTCTAGGATATTTGATGATCTGATCAAGGCAAACCTCATTGAATTTCCGAAATGAAGCGTCCCGAGGAAGTTGGGAAAGTTGATGACCCGAAGTACTACAAGTACCATCGCTTCGTAGGCCATCCAATTCATGATTGCTTCATTTTCAAAGATAAAGTCATGCAGTTGTCTCGCCAAGGAAAGATATCACTTGAAGAAGATATTGCAACTAGCAATCTTATTACCATCACATTTGGATCCATAGATGATATGATGGAGAAAACGCATAATGATGGCAATGTTGCATGCAATGTGATGAGTGAGCAACATGTTTCATCTAGTGAATCATGTTTGTTTGAGAAAGAGGTTAACATTATTGCCAAAGATTGCGTGTCGGTGATTACCTTCACTGATGAGGACCTACTTCTTAGTTCCAAGCCCCATAACAGACCGTTGTTTGTGACCGGCTATACTCGCGAGCGAAAGGTGAATAGAATTTTGATTGATGGAGGATCAGCGGTAAATATCTTATCGTTGCGTACACTAAAAGAGTTGGAGATCCCCGTGGATGAACTCGCAAATAGTCGTTTGATGATCCAAGGCTTCAACCAAGGGGGGCAAAGGGCTCTCGGCATTATAAGATTGAAGTTACTGATGGGTGACATGGCCTCAATAAAGATCAATTTCACGTCATAGATGCTAAAACTTCTTACAATATGCTTTTGGGATGTCCGTGTCTACATGCGAATGGGGTGATTCCTTCTACTTGGCATCGATGTTTCAAGTATTGTAGAGATGGTGTGGTGAGAATGGTTCTTGGAGATGACAAGCCTTTCACCGAAGCAGAGTCACATTTTGCCGATGCCAAGTACTACTTCGATGATATTAAGTCAATCAAAGCTAATGAAAATCCACCGAAGCATCAAGATGATGAAGTCAAAGAGGGAAAAGTCAAGAGTGCTTCTACAAGTCGAGATGACAATGGATCTTTGGAGGAATTGGTGTTCCCTTTAACAAAACTTGATGCCAAGAAACCATCTCTTCAGCCACTCGATAAGTTTGTCCGCCCAACTGAAGGACCCAATACTGAACATGGAGAAGAGCTCTGAGATGCGAAATGTTTTGATCCAAAAGCTTACAATCTTCTCGTTAAAGCTGGGTATAACCCGCAAGAGAATTCCACATTGGACAGGCTCCCTTCGGAAGCTAAGGAGATTCAAAAGATGTCGAAAGAAAGTGGACATACTCGGACTGGTCTTGGATTTGTGGCACCAACTCCAATTCGAATAGCCATTAGAAGAGCCAACATCAATTACGTGTCTGAAGGAGAACTTTCTTCGACAGAGGATGCCTTTGACGAAAATGGAAAGAAGGTGCGACAAATATCAGTCTTTGATAGAATCGGCCCTGTTCAAAATTTGAAGAGAAAAGGAACCATCCATCAAAGGTTGGGCATCTCTAAAACATCAAAGCAATGAAAAAGAGCCAGAAAGTCACAGGCTACTCAAGAATTTCGAAGTCTGATTCCATCTCGCATGAAGCGACAAACTACTTTGCTCATATCTTGTGAAAAAGTTCTGAAAGCCAAATTCCAAACTGTCATTTTCACACAACCTCAAGATGATGAAGATGATAAAGAAAGTGTGGCATCGACATATCATATCACCTTGCGCGAAGAAGGGGAAGAAGAAGACATCGAAGATGCTCCTCCCGAACTTGAAGAAGGGATCAAAGCCATGGTCGATTTAACTAAAAGAAATCAATTTGGGTGATATTGATAATCCACGACCAATCTAAATCAGTGCATTGTTGACAATTGATGAAGAAAAATTGTATGTCGAACTGCTTCAAGAGTACGAGGATGTATTCGCTTGGTCCTACAAAGAGATGCATGGATTAGATCCAAAAGTAGCAGTACATCATTTGTCCGTTAAGAAATGGACCCGTCCAATTAAGCAAGCTCAACGATGATTTTGACCCGACTTGGTTCCATTGATTGAAGCGGAAGTAAACAAACTCATCGAAGTTGGGTTTATTCGAGAAGTCAAGTACCCTACAATGATCTCGAGCATTGTCCCTGTAAGAAAGAAGAATGGTCAAATCAGAGTTTGTGTTGACTTTAGAGATTTAAATGAAGTGTTTCCCAAAGACGATTTTCCACTGCCCATAACTGAACTCATGATTGATGCCACTACGGCCACGAAGCACTATCTTTCATGGATGGGTCGTCTGGATACAATCAAATACGCATGGCTCCAGAAGATGAAGAGTTGATGACCTTTTGTACCCCAAAAGGTATATACTGCTACAAAGTGATGCCATTCGGTTTGAAGAATGCTGGAGCTACATATGAAAGAGCCATGTAGAAAATCTTCGATGATATGCTTCACAAAAATATTGAGTGCTATGTCGATGATGTGGTCATGAAGTCTAAGAAGAAGAAGACGCCTCCTTGATTTGAGAAAAGTTTTTGAATGGCTAAGGAGATATCAACTTAAGATGAACCCATTGAAGTGTGCATTCGGTGTCCGCTCTGGAAAGTTTCTTGGGTTTGTAGTTCGTCATAAAGGTATCAAGATTGAGCAAGCAAAGATTGATGTGATAGTAAGGATGCCTAAACCTCGCGATATTCATGAACTCAAAAGTTTACAAGGAAAATTGGCTTATCTTTGAAGGTTCATTTCAAATCTAGCTGGTCGGTGCCAGCCTTTCAGCCGTCTCATGAGGAAAGGTGTTCCATTTGAATGGGACGAATCTTGCCAAAATGCTTTCAAAAGTATAAAAGCATACTTGATGAAACCCCCTGTGTTGATTGCGCCAGTGCCTGGGCGCCCATTGATTCTTTATGTCGCTGCTCAAGAACGTTCCGTAGGGGCTTTACTAGCACAAGAGAACGATAATGGAAAAGAGAGTGCCCTATACTACTTGAGTAGGATGATGACGCCAAATGAGCTGAACTATTTGCCAATTGAAAAGATATGCTTGGCATTAATCTTCGCAATCCAAAAGTTGAAGCATTATTTTCAAGCTCACATTGTTCGTCTTGTTTCAAAAGGAAACCCACTAAAGTATGTCATAACGAGGCCAGTTCTTTCGGACAGACTTGCAAGGTGGTATCTTCAGTTGCAACAATTTGAGATCATATATGTTCCTCAAAAGGTCAGTAAAAGGGCAAGTTTTGGTGGATTTCTTGGTGATCATCCCATCCTGTGAGTGGGAGTTGTCTCGATGAGTTACCCGATGAAGATGTGCTTGTAGTCAAAATTACTCCCCCTTGGAAAATGTACTTTGATGGAGCCTCACATAGAGAAGGAGCCGGTGCTGGAGTCATATTTGTTACATCAGACGGGGAAGTGTTGCCCTACTCCTTCACCTTAACTCAAAATTGCTCAAACAATGTTGCTAAGTATCAAGCTCTCATCCTCGGACTGGAAATGGCAGTTGATATAAAGCAATTACGGTTGGATGTGTATGGAGATTCCAAATTAGTAATTAATCAATTGCGTGGAATATATGAAGTGAAGAAGCCCGAGCTACTCCCATACGTTAATTATGCTAAGAGACTCATTGGATGGCTTGGAGACGTGACAATTGAACATATCCCTAGAAAGGATAATAGACAAGCGGACGCTTTAGCAAAACTTGCTTCTACAATCGCCATGCCTGATGTTGAAGCTCGCGTGCTGATATGCCAAAGTTGGGCGGTGCCACCAATTTTTGAGGAAGAAGATGCGCGATGATGAAGAAAAAAATCATGTTGTTGAGGTATTGAAGTTGATAAAGAAGATTGGCGCCAAATATTCGTGGATTATTTGAAGTATGAAAAGCTACACGATGATTCGCGACAAAGGGTTGGCGTCCGAGCGTCGTGCAACTCGCTTTATCTATTACAAAGGCACACTCTATAGCGTTCATTTGATGGAGTCTTTTGCGATGTTTAGGTGATGATGAAGTCATCCAAGCCATGGAAGAAGCTCACCGGGGATTTGTGGTGCTCATCATTCAAGCTCAAAGTTACACTTTCGAATCAAAAGAATGGGCTACTATTGGCCGACAATGGTGAGGGACTGCATGGATTATGCGCAAAGATGCCAAGCCTGTCAATTCCATGCGAATTTCATTCACCAACCACCAGAGCCGTTACACCCTACTGTTGCTTCTTGGCCATTTGATGCTTGGGGCTTAGACATAGTTGGTCCAATGACAAAGTCTTCGGTGGCATCTCGACATCTTAGCCGCAACTAACTACTTTTCTAAGTGGGTCAAGCGATACCTCTCAAAGAAGTGAAGAAAGAGAATGTTGCTGACTTCATTCATAACAACATCATTTATTGATATGGGATTCCAAGATATATAATCACTGATAATGGGAAGCCTTTTTGCAACACTGCGATAGATAAGCTTTGCGAGAAGTTTGGATTCAAGCAAAGCAAGTCGTCCATGTACAATGCCACTGCAAGTGGCCTTGCTGAAGCATTCAATAAAACTTTATGTAATTTGCTGAAGAAAGTAGTTGCTAAGTTGAAGAGAGAATGAGAGAAGCATTATGGGCGTACAGGACCACTTATAGGACGCCTACTCAAGCCACTCCTTATGTATTGGTGTATGGTGTTGAAGTTGTTGTTCCTCTTGAGCAACAAATACCATCACGGTGGATGGCCATACAAGAAGGGTTAACTGAAGAAGAGAATGCACGCTTACGCCTTGAAGAGTTGGAAGCTCTTGACGAAAAAATGTTAGAAGCACAACAAAGACTCGAATGTTATCAAGCTCGTATTTCTAAGGCATTTAACAAGAAAGTGCAGTCGCGCTCCTTTCAAGTTGGTGACTTGGTTCTTGCGGTGAGAAGACCCATCATTATAACCCATCGAACTGGAAATAAGTTCACACCAAAGTGGGATGGTCTTATGTTATTAAAGAAGCATACACAAATGGTGCTTATAAATTGGTTCTTTGAGGATGGATTGAGAATTGGCCCGATAAATGAGAAATTCTTAAAACGATATTATCCTTGAAGTCAAAAAAACAAAAAAGCTCATTGGTGCACGAGCCTAAACCGCATGTTACTCTTGACCCGCATGAGTATAAAATGTGAACAGTAACCACCAAAGGCAATGTATGTGGTTAAGCGCTAACTTCCTCACCAAAGGTAAATACATGTGGTTAAACTGTTGATTTACCCCACTAAAGGTATTTTACGTGGTTAAAAGTTAAATACTCCACCAAAGGTAAATACATGTAGTTAAAGTGTTAATTTACTCCACTATAGGTATTTTATGTGGTTAAACATTAAATAACCCACCTAGTCTAAGGTGGTTAAGAAATGGATACTCCTGGCCCGCATGAGTATAAAGCGTGCACGCCCCGGATCAAAAATAACTTTCTTTGAACTACGTTATGACTTGATCCCCTTATCGAAGGCACGTAGGCAACTTAGATTTGTTCTAAGTTCAGTCATGAGTTTGTATTTTATTGAGTTTGGAGCAGTTGTGTAAAAGTTGAAAAAAAGGAAAAAAAAAAGTTGAAAAAAAAAGAAAAGAAAAGGCTACGGCAAAATAAATGCACTTGAGAGATTGCAAAGTAGAAAGAAAAATAATATTTCTATTAAGTAGTCTCAAGAATGGTGTTATTTATTACATGAAAAAAAAATCTTAAGCAAAGAGATTCAGATTCTTCAACCCTTCTTTGGCGGCCTCTAAATGTAATGTTGAAACCTTCAAGCTTTCAACCGCTTCATCATCACTCGGTGGGAAAATACTCTTCCGATGAGAATCTCCTCTTCAATATCAAAAACCTCAGCTTGAGCACTTTGAAAAAGTTCTTGTTGTTGCTTTAGTGATGCAGTTAAGTTCTTCTTTCGTTTCTGCAAACTATCAATCTCCTTTTTGATGGATTCCAAATCATCCTTGGTTGATATAATTTGGGCAAACTCCTTGTTTTCTTTGGTCTTTGATCTCTAGCTTCACTTAATTGTCGGGCAAGGAGTTCTTTGGATCAATTCTCAGAAGATATTGATCTCGCCTCATCATATGCAGCAGCCTGGGCAACAAGCGCTTCCAACAATTCTTCTAAGTGAGAGATGTCAAAATCCTTGAAGCTTTTCATGGATTCAAGCACAACAAACACATCTTCTTTAATGGATGAAATAAAGTCAATCAAAGTGCTAGCTAATTTCTCACGAAGATCACTCCACATGTTCTGAAGGAACTCTCTTTGGTGCTTATATAGAAACTTCCCACCTTCGAACACTGAGAATGTCGCGCAATGAGGTGTCTTCATAGCCTTATCCAAGTCACGCGTCTCTTCTCGTGTTGCCTTGTCAACCATGGAATTCCTAGCCAATTCGTGAAGCCTCACGACCGACCTTTGGCTACCTTGTGACTCATCATCATTAATGTTGACAAGATCCTTCTCCAATGAAATATTGCATGCTTAAGTTAAAAAAAACAAAGATTTATTAAATAAGCAAGTAAAAATAACCTCTTCGGCAAAAGTCTCCATTTGAAGGGGATGGTCCGCAATATCATCAACATCATGTGATGGCAAGGATCCGAATCCTTCTTGGGCTTTTTCTAGTGACGCCAGCGTTACATTACTACTTTCCTCCGCGGGATGAGAAGTACTCTTTCTTTTTGTTGGCTTGAGCATTGCACTCATTGGAAAGGGAGCAACATGCAAAGAAGCTTGACTATTTGCATCAACCAGGCAACCTCCATTGTTGGGCTCTGCCTCTGGCGCGTTCATCACTTTGCTCCATATTGATCAAGCTTGCGATATTTTCTTGAAAATAGCATCCATGGACTTTGTTCCACCATGTTTTGTAATCTTAAGAGAACTTCTTTGCATTTGGGGGCATACAAAGCGGAGCACACGCCTTAGAAAAGGTCTTCGACAATGTGCACAAACGCCAATAGTGAATTCCTTCTTCTAGAGAAGCTCGACGTACATCTCGTTTGCGGGGACCATTCTCCATGGACGCTAAGTTGCCAAGTGGGTTGTAAGTCAATTTGGGGCAAGCGACTCTCTTTCTTGTGCGAGGATGAGGTTTGTTGTACTTCGTCAATTTTTAGACAGAATCTAATCCACTCGCCGATAGGCACTTGAGAAGATTGACCACCATTTACAATTTTCGAAGATCTTTGATAAGCATGGAGTAAGTAGCCGCAAGAGTGAGGAAGAAATCGACTTGCCGCCTCATCGAGACTATTGAGTTCTTTGGCACATGGGACGACTTCATCGTAAAGGGATCCGGTTATGGGCAAACCCGCCAAAGTGTGCAAGTCCCACAAAGATATGGAGAGCTCTTGAAGGAAGTCAACAAGGAGTTTGTAGATGGACACCACGCCGCAAAATGCCCTCATTATGTTGGAGTTGTTGTCGTAAACGTGAAGAGCGAAGCATACACCGCATCGTAGATTTTCACCTTTTGAAGACTATTCTTGCAACGACTAAGGATGTCTTCGGTCCACTCCCAATAGCCTTTGATGTAGTGGAATTTGCCAGTAATTTGATGTCGTCGCCCCATTTGGCTTGACCTTCAATGATGTGGCGGCCCAATGTCGGCAATGGAGTTGATTCATTCGATTGTTGATGATGTGTTGCTTGCAAAGTCCATGCTTTGGAAGTTTCGCTGAAGGAATCTCCTTTGACCATTCCTCACGTAAGATGGATTCGTCAACCTTGGTCATGCCATCGCATATCGTCCCACAACCGGATCAAAAACCGCCAAGATAGTACCCCTGTCGATGGATTGACTTTCGTCGTCAAGAATCATCAAGTGTTGGATGTCGGATGGGGAAGAGTCATCTTTGAAGAATACCATTGTGAAATCTGTCAAAATACAAGAAGGAGTTAAAAAAAAGAAATAAAATGAGGACTTGATTCATCAAATATTCAACTTCGGGAGGGCAAGGACATTTACCAAAAGTCGCAAGCTCTTGCAGTAGAATCAGTTCCTATGAGTCAATGAGGTTATCTTTGAGAATCGGTGCCTACAAGAAAGAAAACAAATTAGGAAGGCTAGATGCATCTCTTAGTTAATATAGCAAACAACTTGCACGCAACATAGAAAGCAACAAGAATTGACTGTGTCTGTTGTTATTTTCTCTACCAGGTTGAACCCACTTGAAGACAACAAATCAATCACTAGGAATTGAATATTTGAAAAAAAAGAAAACACATTGTTCTTTGGTCACAACTTGAATACATTATATTTCTTCAGTGGTTCGACGGGAATCAAAAACAGGGAAAAAAAAGAATTTTTTTTTGCCAAGTGCTTATGTCCCGCTACTTTGGAAAGCAAGTTATGATTAAAAAAAAAAACACAGAGAAAAGAGAGAGACAGAGAAAGTCACGACGCGTTTTGCTAGATATGGTTTGAAGAATGTAGTGCTTCTTTGCTCCTCCTTTTATAGATGGGTTGGTGAAAAATAAAAAATAAAAGAAAGTTTCCTACATATTGCAACTTGGAGCCGAAGAAAGATGGAGAAGGAAAGATTTGTGGTTGAATTATAGGAACTGATAATCTGTTACAATTCAAGAAGTTTCTCTGTAAAGATGGAAAGATTTTTTAGAAAAAAAAAAGGTAACTTTGGATTTGCTACCAATGAAATCACCATATAAGTTTTATGCTCGTCTCTGATAACTTAAAGATGGAAGGAAAAGTAATCGTCATTCGCACCTCGCGGCAGGAGATCAAAAAGAAAGGAAAGAAGTTTTGTGTATTAGATAAGCACAACTGGTTTGTGAATAATATATGTGCATATATATTTGGTGAATCTGCATAATTAGAAACAAAAGGGGGGAATCTCAGGGTAGATATTAGAAATGGCCTAATTTTAAAGCACATGTTCAACTTTAGCCTCACTTATTCAAAAGTTTCAAAAATAGCCTTTTTATTTGATAAAACCCCAAAATACCCCCTTATACAAGTTGAAGGCAAACTAATGGTTTTAAAGGTTTTAAGGCCGTAAAAATGGTATCATAGCCTAGGTTTATTAAGAATTTTAGTTAAATTTATTATATTTGTGTAATTAACAATTGGTGAGGAGAAATTACTCCGAGATTATGGATCCGGACCGATGTCCGAGATGTACCCCTTACAGGACATATCGTCAAATATTGACGATGTATGCACAAGAACACCTTAACCAGGTTTCATATGGGAATACCAACATGAAGAAAAAGAACAGCAGTGAGTCGACGGGAAACCTTAAGGCAATGCAAAATGCGAAAGCGAGAATATTATAGGCGATTCTGGATGCTTAACCGCACCTATATGTTCACTTGATGAACCTTCAAGAAACGGTTCATGAAAATTCTCATCGAACAATGATTCCGATGGAGTACCTCGAGTGGAACGAGATACTTCCGGAGACAAATCTAAGTTCTCTAAAGATCTTAGAGAAGTCGTAAGACGGTGCGAGAATTATGGCAACCGCCATATTCATCTACCAAAGACAAGTTCATCCGATCCGAACTGATGGAGACGATGGTGAAATATCATAAGGAAATTCTTGAACTCCTTCATGATATTGTAAACGAGCCAAGAACCACGGAGGATAGCCGAGTTCTTTAGGAGGAAAAAGCGAATAGATTTTGAACAAGACCTATTTACACCAAAAAGGGAAACCAACGAAGTTATACGAAAGATGACAGAGATGAGGAGAAGCTCATTGCTCTAATCAAAGGAAAATCCATCAAAAATTAAAAAGATGGATGTGGAAAAGATGAATCTTAAAGATCTACACGACTGGCGAGAATCCTTCGGGATTGGGTATTGTAGATTTAAAGATGAACGCATGTGATGGATCGACTTTGGTTACCTATGACCCACAAGGTAGATCAATTCCACCACCACCACCACCGTTAATCCTAACGTCGAAGAAAGTACAGTTCGAATCATGGAGCTCGGGACGAGAGGATGCCACACCGGGATTTCATGGACGAGGAAGTGATCCACTTTCAGAACAGGAGGTCGAAACCTCTTGTGGGAACTAGACAACCTCTTTGGGAGGCCAAATGTTTATCGATGCCTTATGGAAGATCGCACCTCGACCCAATACATCCATATGGGTTAATGTTAAAACTGGACATCCCATTTTAAAAATAGAGAAGTCTTATTGATGAATGGACTACTATGAGAATTTCAGAACCCTCGATCTTACAAAGGATTCATTCATTTTACTCCTTGAAATGAGTCTTGAAGGATCGGTGAAGATTGCCTAGGATATGACCGATGCTAGTACAAAAGGTTCGGTCACATCGGAGAATCACTTAAAGGAATTGTCGATGGTATGACAAAATTATTCAAAATCCGATTCATCAAGACAAAGTTATTTCGAGGATTAGAGGATGAAAAAGAAAGAGATATAAACAAGCCCTCTATAGCTTGAGTTACATAATATTTGTCATATTGACGAATATATCAAGTTGTTCACCGAATACCGGTGGAAATCCAAGATTGAAGAAAAGGAAGTCGCATGACTATTCTTTGCCAAGATTCCGAGTCCCCGGAGAGAAATGTTTATTAGGGAATACAAGGATGGAGCGGAAGAGAAAGCGTGGGCCGAGAAAAATGTCTTTCCTAAAGGCCAAGTTATCCGAATGGTGTTACCAAGACTCTGTACAGACAGAATTATAAGAGATTAAGAGGAATTAACAAAGAAGTTCCTCTATGTTGCGTGGATAATGACATCCCAACAATTGTGGGAGGACAACCAAGGCGCACTGAAGAAGAAGAAGACGTAAGCCATCCATACCGCCGAGGAAGCAACAAAGAAAAGAAGTAGGTCTTCATGGAGACCTAGAAGGTTTTGGTCAAAACAAAAAAGCCCGAAGTTACAAAACAGGGCAAAGACCAAAAGTCTCAAGCGGGGAGTAGAGCCTCTTCATCAAGGTCTAATCAAGCAAGTACCCGTGAGAACACCGGGAAGGAGAACTTTCGGGCGTGCTCACACACAGAGCAAATGAAAGTTTCAAAGGCTGTAATTTTGGACATGCGAGCAAAGGGGCATATCTCAACGGATTGCCCGGCAATAACCAAAAACGAGGAGTTAGACAGGTTCGAGGCCACACCGAGTAAATTGAAGAAGTCATCTATTATCGTGGATTTAATACGGGTGTATCAATTTGAGGATATTCCCTCGGATGAAAGCATCTATGAAGAAGAGATGCATTCGATGATGGAAGTGAATCCGATTCGAGAATCGAGTGAAGAAGAAATTCTTCAAAGGGCGGTCGGGGAGGATATGTCGGGATTCCTCTCTCACACTACGGTGTCTCATAAGAATCTTATGAGAATTATGAAGGAAGATCCAAAGCTTCAAATCTATGATGGAAAAGGCTTTGGATAAGATTGGTTTTCGTAATAGAAAACACCAAATTATCCACAGTGGTAACAACCGGAGAATTTGCCATTCCGATGGAGTTTAGCGAACCAGGATCGAGATGCGATTGGTCCCTATTAGAGAAATACATGAGATCAAAAGCGAGTTAAAAGAGAAGTTGCAAATACACTCTCATGGATTCATATCGAGCCATAAGAGTTATTATTAAAGCAACATTTAAAGAAGGGATAGATTCGCCACTCAATTTGGCTATCTTTGACAAGCGAATCTCAAACCTCAAGGATTCATGCCTTGGAGCGGTTCTGAGAAATTTGTATCCGGGAAATTAGCATTTAATGTCTATCCAAGAATTGCATACAATTTGGGAGATCGAGATTTCAACGAGTCCTAACCCTTCATCAAGATTTCAAAAGAGTCGAATTTATAAAAGAAGGAACAGACCTACTCGATTACATACAAGATATCATATGCTCTCTCGAATACACATCATTGAAGTATTCTTGAGAAAGGAATTTATTGAAGTCCCAAGGATTTTCGAGGACTTTTTGGGTAGTTTTACGAGAGATTATTGAGTCTCCAACTATCAAGGAGACCGATATGAAAATACAAGATCAACCGATCTTCAACAAAAGCCGAAGTCTTAGAGTTGAGCAAGAAGGATGTCTTTCCAACAGAGAATGACGAGTAGCGACCATTGGGAAGAAAGGAGACCAAGTACAATTTAGCGTATCCCGGATGTTGAAGTAATATTCGACATCACTCAAAAGGATAATATTTTTCCTTGTGATGTTTTATATTATCTCCAACAACCGATAGTTGGAAGGTATCAAGGAAGCTGAAGATAGGAGAAATTGAGCTTACTATCACAGAGTTGCGGGGAAAATCCTAGAACAATTAATCTTGGGAATTGAATTTCTCGAGGATCATAAACCTTGGGAAAGATTACAAGAAGGAATGGAGTTTCGGTGGCTAATAAAAGATACGTAATCGATGACCACTAGTCCATTCTCTATATATATTTCTATCGGAATGTTATATGTTGAATACAAGGCCGAGTATTTCGCCGCCTATATTGGTTCAGGTGCCGGAATATGTACTGCAAAGCCGGATGTTTTTCCTAAAGAAATTGGAGAGGATTTACCAGCTATTGTAGGAAGAGATTTCTCTAAAAGGATCCTTATCCTTAACAGGGGGAATTAAACAAGCAGAAATCATGATCGGAGGCACAGGCGGTACCCCATGGTATAAGGTGAAAACGCCACCAATCTATTTCCATGATACAGGTGCAGATGTTTTGCTAGGAAACAACTTCCTACAAACATTCAAGTGATTTACCAGAGAACGAGACAAGAAGACTTATTTTCACAACATTATGTGATCATAAGATTATTGTCCAAAGATCTACTGGGAAGCATTTTGAGAAAAATGCCCATTACTTTTCGCAGACAAGCGTGGTGATGAAGCCAAACTTCGCAATCCAAAAATGGCGGATCGAAGGAAATTTGGTGAAGCTTTATTATCCTATAGACAATTTGGTTCCATTGAAGGATCGGAAGATATGGGATAATAACTTGTATTCATTCGTAGTAGTACAAGGAGAAGAACGAGTTACTCGAAGCCATTGCGAGAATTATGGATGAGTCTAATGGAGAGTCCGCAGAGTGACATGACCCTAGAGGAACAAATATCACTCGAGGATATCGAGAAGAAGATCCAAAGGAATTACAATGAAGATCCTTTAGCTTGGTGGGATAAGAACGAGCTTAAAGCTTCCTTAAAGGTTAAACTGGAAAGGAGTACGAGTTCGTAAGATTCAAACCAATCCTTATGAACCGGGAGGATCGTGAGGATATGCGAGAAGATACTTAAGGAACATCTTGACCTTAAGTTAATTTCACCAGGAGTTTCTCCATACAAGATCCAGGATTCTTAGTCGAAACCATGGAGAAATCAAAAGAGGAAAGTTAAGACTTGTTATTAATTACAAGGGAATTAATAACATTTTGGAGTTCGATGGATACTAGATCCCAAGCAGAGAACATCCGGTTAATCAGTATCAAAGGTGCCAAGATATTCTCAAAGTTCGATTGCAAGTCCTGGATTTTACCAGATTAAGATGGATAAAGAAAGCAAGAAGTTCACGATTTTCTCTACACCACAAGGACACTATATTTGGAATGTGATGCCTATGGGACTGGCTAACGCACCCCAAATATATCAAAGGAAGATGGATAATCTCTTCAAAGATTATTTCAGCTTCATGTTCGTATATATCGATGACATTCTAATCGCATCAAAGAACATGAAGGAGCATCTCAAACATTTGGAAATATTTTGAGATGTTTGTCACAAGAAGGATTAGTGCTTTCGGAGAAGAAGAAGAGCGATGATTGCAACAAAGACAGATTGAATTCCTAGGAATTGAGATCGACGAATCGGAATCATCCTACAAAGTCATATTGTAGAAAAGATACGGGGATTTCGGATACATTAAAAGACAAGAAGCAGCTTCAGAGTTTTCTTGGAGTTGTCAATTTTGTTGGAATGTTCATAAACAATCTAGCACATTACAGGAAGGTGTTTAGCCCATTGCTTAAAAAAGATGCAGTATTCAAATGGGAGAATGAACATCAAGAAGGAATCAAGCAACTTAAAGAAGTTTGCAAAAAGCTTCCGAAACTTGCAATTCCACAGGATGAAGATGAACTGGTTCTTTACACAGATGCCAGTGATTTTTGGTGGGCAACAGTCCTTACAAAAGCCACACCAAACGGAGAAGTGCCATGCAGATATTGCAGTGGTCTATTTACAGACAGTGAAGCAACTCGATGGCATATCAACGAGAAAGAATTCTTTGCAGTCAGAAAGGCTTTCAAAAAATGGCCTTTATTTCTACTGGCTAAAAAGTTTATCTTAAAAATTGATAATTCAAGTGTCAAAGCTTTTCTGAAAAATAAAATTGAATCAAAACCAGAAAAAGCTAGGATACTTAGATGGCAAGCTTAATGTCAATATTATGATTATGATATTGTCATTATAAAATCTCATGAAAATGTTCTTGCATTTTCTAACAAGAGATGGAGGGAATTGAAGCGATTCCATCCTCACAAACCTCAAGACATCTTGGAGACCGGTGGAAATGCAACTCCGAGAATTTGATACCCTGGTCATCAATCTTGATTTGATTTGAGGAAATTACAAAGGAATGATCGGGACAAAGTAACCGATCGTATACGAGCATGTGTCCGGTCTCACTCTCGATTGAGAATGGCATTTCGCGGCCACTCCTCCGGCCGCTAATAATCAAACGGAGCGTTTAGAGCGCAGGGCTCCCCAACCTGTGGCAGAGGATTCCAGTACCTCTAGCACAAGTCCTAAGCTGGCAGAGATGTTGGCCCAAGGAAAAACTGATACTCCGGAGTCAAATCCCGAGTTATCACATCAACCCAGCACGTCCGAGGTAAAGGATGAAGAGATCAATCTTAGGCCTATGATGGGCACTTCTAAGGTTGATATTAACGAGATTAAAGTTTCTTCTTCTTGGCAGGAATACCAGGCGAATTAGGAGAAACTAATTACCATGCATGGGATATCTCCAGAAAAAATAAAGATCGATATTTCTGGAAAATATCCAAGGGTTTCGATGTTACCAAATTCCAGCCCTAAAGAAGTGAAGAGATGGTACGAGTTTGGGGCTTTGGCCTCGATCTATACTACTTCACCAGCCTTCCCGGAGATCACAAAATTGCCAAAGTGGATTAGGAAACAGTTTACGAGTGTTGGTCCAACAATGACAGCCTAAAACGAGGGGATACATTGGACCTGTATTTCATAAATGCAGCAACAGAGCCCGTCGGAAAGGGTGTACATGAAGCCTTCCATTACATTAGGCTTCGAAGACCAGATGAAAGAGCCTTTAAAAATATCAAGGAGGCTAGTTCAGAAGAAGTACAATTGGCCATGACCTTCACCGAAGATCAGATTACTACAAAGGACATGGGGATTGTGGGTCTGTCTCTCATCGAGATGGACAAAGTCAAGTTTCCGTTCAAGTTCTATCAAAATTGGTGAACGGATCATTCTGTTGAATACTATGACAAGAAAAACTACAAGATTCGCAGAAGACCTATTCAAAAGAAAAGAAATCTTATGTGGGAAAACAAGTCATCGGGGAGTAAAAGAACTCACTGGAAATATTGCAATATGGCTCACATATGCCATTGGGAACTTTGGTCCGTCCCGAATGTCGAACCGAAGGAACCGAGAATTTGGCAAAGGATTCGGCCAAAAGTCGATCGGAGAAGACCCGTGACGGAGAAGACCATGACGGAGAAGAAAAGTCGAAGTAACCAAAGTTTCGGGACCACCAAAAAAGTAGATTCCCGACAAAGTTAAAAGAGACATGTGACTCAATGGCAACCCACTCAAGAAAGAAACAAAAGGTGGGTCGGACTAGTAATTGGCATCCAACTCATCAAGATCGATAATTCAAGTAAATGACGTAAGTAATGACGTCATAAGATTCCATCTAGCTAAAAGACGGAAAAGGAAGAGTCAAGGCTTTGAGCCTTATCAACTCGCTTGGATACCGCATGCGAGGAGGGACCGAGCCATGTGAAGATAATAAAGTATTCCACTACTTTCGGCAAGTGGATGGAAGGATCAAGAAATAGGCGACCCATTCCTCTATATAAACAAGAGATTTGAGGGAAGGCTAAAGGCATCGAACATTTCCTTAGTCTTCTAACAATAAACTTTCTTTGTAAAATTCATTTGTGAGTTTAGAATTTGAGTGTTTTGAGTTTTTAGTTTGAGTTTTTTTAATTTTATGTACAAGAGTGTGATAGCATTTATGATAGGCTAAACAGGTTTTCTCCTCCCAAAAGGAGATTAATGATGTAATAAATTTTTCTTTAAGTTCTTAATAAAATAAAAGTTTGTTTGTTCAACATGTGTTTATAATGTACTATTGATTCATCCCTTTGAAGAATTACTTTTACGCTTGAGTAGGAAACGAACCAAGGGGCCGTCTTTGTGAGTTTCGAAGGAGTCGGATAACTTGCGAGATCATCTTCCCGAGGTGAGGTTGAACAGTGAGGAGCCGCTGTTTGTCAAACGATCCGGGGGCGATAATTTTCCGATCGGTGGTGGCGTTGCGAACCACTTAACCGGTGTTGTTTCGGTCCAAAAGAGGTATGAATTTTAAGGGATTTATTAATTTTACGGAAGTATGTTGGGCCTGATATGGTCGTAATTGACTATTTCCATTTTCACTGTAAACCTTAGTCTGGAATCGATAACACGTAATCGAACATCTTTTAATTCTATAACTTTGTTAAGTTTATCTACCGAAAACCGACATGATCTTTTTAAAACCTCCGAATGGAGATCGGATCTAAGTAGGTGTAACAATGCCACACGAATGAAACAGTGTGTGAAAGCTGAAAGTGTTCATA
This sequence comes from Rehmannia glutinosa, assembly GCA_016081115.2. Lineage (NCBI taxonomy): Eukaryota > Viridiplantae > Streptophyta > Magnoliopsida > Lamiales > Orobanchaceae > Rehmannia > Rehmannia glutinosa. The sequence continues at coordinate 75,358,926 of CM071926.1, read as the reverse complement.
TTATGTGATATCTGGAACGAACTTAATCATGTTTCCTTATTTGTTATAAATGGTATAATGGGAACTTCAGTTAATATTTGAACTCTTTTAATATGGAAGGTTATAGTTGTAACTGAAATATCAAAAGAGGTCATTCTTGAACTTACCCCGGAATTTCAATGCTTTAGGCCCACATTGGATTATGGTTGTTTAAAAATTTACATTGGCCCATTTTTGTCTTTTAATGCCAAATATAGAAAGAATAAAAAAAGGGCTGGATATACAAAGGAGAATGACTTTCAAGAAGAACTTGTGGTATGTCACAAAACAAATAAGTTGAGTGGGACCGAGATTTGGTAAGTCTAATACTTGATTTGGTTTGGTCTTGAAAGTGGAGGTCTGGTCATTTTTCTGGATCAAGTATTTCAGGAAAATAAATTCAATTGGAAGACATGCAAGCTTGGGCATTATACTAAATAACCCATTTCGCGAGCCTACAAATTCGAGAGCCCGAAAGTTGAGGTTAAATTATTTGATTTAGTTTCAAGTCCAAAAGTTTATATACTTTTCTACGAAGTCCAATTATTGGAAGCCCGTAAGTATATGTCGCGACTTATTCACTCCAAGACGCATCGTCCCAGTGAATAAGTTTCGAGGAGGCATTTGTAGACAATTAAAATTTGTGTCCAATTAAATGATGACACGTGTAAAATAATATATTAAAAATCAATTTATATTTTCTATTTATATTTTGGGAATTTATTCAAATTTAATTCCTAAAAATAAATAGTTAATTTTGATATTTTTTAATATATAATTTATAGCTAATCAAAAGTCGCCAAATGTCAAAAATCAAATATCTTGTCAATCAAGATAATATCTCGTCAATTATGGAAGAGAATACCATCATTTTGGTAACTCAAATCGCATCTTCAGGATATGGCAACAAATTGAATCAAATCATCAAGGACCAATCAAATCGCGTCCTTCAATCAAGTAATTATGGCAAGAGCTCCTATTCCACAACTATAAATAGGGGTCCTCTTCATAATTTAAAGACACACAAAAATCCACAGAGAAGAAGTCCAGCAAGAGGTAATTCTCTCAAATCAAGAAGTTCAAATCCAAATAAGTACACGGTGTTCAAAGCGCGATTCAAGGCGTTCATCGCGGATTCGACTCAAATCCAGCGTTTAATTCGGGATTAAGTTGTCAAGCCCTCGAATTAACATTATTTTGACCCAAATTCAAGCTTGAAGGAAATCAAGTGATGAATCTACCTTCGAATATTCGAATATCATTTTTGAAGAGAAGAATCACAGGATCATTAGGAATTGTAATCATTTTATTTCATTTGATTCAATAAAATTTTATTTGTATTACTTTTTCTTGTTTATAATATTCGCAGACAAGAAATTTGTATTACAACCCTGTCACCTTATCCCTCTATGTAGGCTCGACGTCTCTTTGGCCTAGGCTTTTGTCCAGAGATCGTCATATTCATGAATATACTGTTCTACAACCCAAGTTATGTCGACGTCTCCGGCCCAACCCGAAAGTGGGAGTAGGCAAATGGGCATTCAAATAGGGATCACTGGCAACATGTTCGATCCATTGTCTAACCTACCCACACCGTAATGGACTCAATCAGTCAATATTTTTGTCAAAATGACATTTATTTGCCCAAAGGCCAAGTCAACAGTTACTAGAGTTATAATGCAAACGAATATGTAAATTGAAACCAAACATGAATGATTTAATTTATGTTTTCTTTAATAAACGAAATTATCTTGGAAGAAACACAAAATATAATCATAGAACAATCGTGTATTGTGAACCTAATGAAAATGATGTACATAGTGAAATTATGCAATTGACTAATGTCGTGAAGTTCGTGAAATAGTTAATGTCGTGAAATTTATGAAAATAGAAGCAAATCTAATTTTTTTTAGGAAAATGATAATTTGTCCACCTTCACTTTGATCACCAAATTTCTCCAACAAATTCTTTACCCAAGCTTCTAGTATTTCCTACAATAAAACCCAACAATTATCATATTATTTCACTTACTATTTCTTATTACCTATTTTATTACTGCTATTTTGTTTCAATTACGAATCAATCAGAAGTAATTTAATAGTCATTATTCCTAATTCGGAATTAATACATATATATATATATAGGAATAGGATCAAATGAGACCACATAATTAAAATGAGACAATGTGGACTAATCTTGGCCACCCATCTCAAATTTTAAGTGGCTGGGATCTTTCCACTTTTATATTAATTTTTGTTTTATTTTTATCTTTGAAAAGGGCACAAAGGTAATTGCACAATTTTATTTAAATTTTGTAATCGAAAAATCCCCTTTCATCTCCCCAAAATCGCCCAACGGTTCATCCATTCCTTTACTTTTGGTAATTCCTTTTCTCTCTAATGGGTTGCCGTGGAGTGAAGCGAGTTTCCATCGAGAAAAAATATGCGCCCGCGTGCGTTGCGATCCACACACTCTCTCTCTTCTATGGAGAAGGTGATGAGAGATTGAGACCGAGCGTTTTGTGAGTTTTTTTTTTTTGCTTTTTTTGTTTTTTTTTTTCGGGCTTTGTTTGTTTCCACCATGGAAATTGAGCCAAAACCATGGAGGTTTCTTTTGAGATTTTTATTTCATTTTCATCTATAATAACATGATAATAATCTTAACTGAAAAGGAAAAAAATAAAATAACATGATAATTACCACCCTTTCCTTCTCTTAGACCGCAACAAGCTCACCGGAAATATCCCCGAATCATTTCGGAGTTTGCATATGAGGATTGGTGAAGAAGACGATGCTGACGTGGAGAAAACGATGGCCTACTAGGAGGCAGTGAGGATTATTGTACACTTAGATGTTTTTCGATGTATACTTAGATGTGTTTTGCTGTATAAATAGTTAATTTTTGATGTATATATTTATGTTGTTGTATACTTATGTTTTTTTGTTGTATATTTATATATGATTTGTTGTATACTTATATGTGTTTTGTTGTATACTTATATTTTTGTTTGACAATTGTAATATGCAGTAAAATTATGTTAAACATACAACAAAATAGTGTTAAGTATACATCAAATATATGCTAAATATACAACACAATAATGAGCGTGATTTTCTCTCTCTATAATTGATTTACTTAATCCACGGTCCCCACATATTTTTGTTTGACCATTTTAATATGCAGTAAAATAATGTTAAACATACATCAAAATAGTGTTAAGTGTACATCAAATATATGTTAAATATACAAAGACAATAATGAGCGTGATTTTCTCTCTCTATAATTGATTTACTTAATCCACGGTCCCCACACGTTAATGAGCATGATTCTCTCTCTCTATATAAGCGATTCCTCGATTCACGGCCCCCACATATTTTTGTTTGACCATTTTAATATGCGGTAAAATTATCTAAACATACTGAGAAACTAGTGTTAAGTATACATCAAATATATGATAAGTGTCTGACATATTGCATGGCGAGCACATGCGCGATTTTATCTCCCGGTAGCGATTTTCTCGGGATTTTCTCTCTCCCCACGTGATTTTCTCTCTCCTAATAATCGATTCCATATTTGGATGGTCCCCCCACCGTTAATTTGACAATTATACCCTTATTTTGCATTAATTAAATATTTAATGTAATTTTATCCCCTATTTATCTTAGTCATTGATGTAGATAATGGAGGGTTGAGATAGTCACACTGTCTCACTATAATATGTGGTCTCATTTTAACCTCCCCTATATATATATATATATATATTACTCTTGAATTTTTAAGATATTATTAGTTAATCCTTAACAAAAACCCAGTTAAAGTGTAAGTGAACATATTCTAGGTTCTAGACTTAATCAATTTTAGTAACTATCGGACTTGGTTAGAATTTTCTTTAGTTATCCCCTGCATCAGTCCTACAAGTCTTGGATAATCTCAAAAAAAAAATTAAAAAAAAATGTGACGGTAAGGTTTATATAAATTTAGTAAATTTGGATCTACTAAATTTAGATCATTTTCAAAGCCTTAAAAAACAGAAAAATGAAAGCTTGATTTAAAAGAAAGTTTCAACTTTTTTTTTCTCACAAAATGAATATATAAATAGTAATTATTATTAATTACCTTTGTTATTAATTACCTTGTTTGGTTTTTTTATTATTAAATTACTTATTAATTTTCAAGGTCTTTGGCCTAATGGAAAATCCTAATTTTTATTTTGACGAATTATCTTTTGATCCAAACTTTTCATGTTCATTTAACAAAAGAAATAACATAATCTAGTCAACAACACATCCTAAAGTATCTCAAATAAGGAAAGGGAAAAAAGGTCAGTTCCATGAATCAAAGGAAACAATTCGATTTTTTTTTTTAAACATAAATCCGTAATCAACACCAGTTCTAATTCTTGGGAAAAGAATCCTAATTCAGGATAGAGAATTACCTTGATTCTTTCACTCTTTATTTTCTTTTTACCCGAGCGTCGTATGCTTCTGTTTTCTTTCCGTATTTGTGCGTCCAAAAGATATCATATGTATCCTTCTTATGATAAGTTTAAGCCTTAAAGCGTGCAACTCTACGTTTTAAAATATATATAAAAACTAATGCGTGTATGTTTTACATGTTTGATTCAACACACACATATAACCGACTTGCACAACTATACATACATATATATATATATATATACAAGTAATGTGACTAATTATAAGATATGCAGTATACTATTTATATACATATAATTAGATATGATTAATTATGTATATATATAAGTTCTATAGATTACTACAATATATCAAAACGCAAGTTTAAGTTTATAGAAATATATATTAATGATCATGAAATAATATAAGATTCAAATAAAAAAATCAATCATTTATTAAAATACGAAAATTTCTATTGAGTATAATAAAAAATTTACAATATTTAGGTAGGTAAAAATATGGGGTTCTACAACCCGAACCTATTAAGGGTTGTACATGTATCTGCTAAATTCATGTTAACTTCGTGTCGGGTTATCATGTCGTGTCACAAATTAACGCCCCTATCTACAACAATTACAAGACAAATTAAAAGAGTGGGTAAAAAAAACTTGTTCGTATCTGGTTGGAAGAATTTTCAAACTTCCTTGTTCTTCTTGTAGCCCGTGTATAGCTCATGCTCATTCTTCTCCCCTTTTGCCAACTTCTGCCAAATATTTGTTAAGAACTCTTATTTGTGCAAACCCCTAGAAAAACATAAAATATGTAACTGAATTGTGAATGATGAGGAATGAATGTATTCTCAGCTTCCAGGGATATCTTCTTCTGTTGCAATTCATCTCTAGTTATAGTTGAACATTCCTGATCTTTTTATTCCGTCTTTTGATCTGTTATTTGGACTCTTTTGTTGCCTTCCTTTAGATCTGAATCTGGTTTGACCTTGAATCTCACTATATTCCCTTCACTTTTTCAAAATATAGACCTCTTTGCTTTATCAATTGTTTTTCTCTTCAACTTTGATGAACAACTTATATGTCCACTCGAATGCATTGGATAAAGTGTCTTTTGATGTAGGCTTGAGAACGTATGAATTTTCTCTAGAGAGAGTATTTGCAGATATTGCTTGAATGCTTGTAAATTTTGTGTTGATTCGAATAATTGCTCTCTTTTGTGTATATTCATCTCTAAAAATTCGTCAGTCTTTTATAGTATGAGTTCAAATTTTGTCCGTTGAAGAGATAGATAAAATTCAAACTCTTACTTTCGTTCGTTGGCTTGTCTTGTTTCTGCAATATTGATGTTGACCCAACCTTTAAAATGTGGTACTTGCAGGCTCCTGAAAAAGGTTCAGAGTTCTGCAGACTTCTCATTGGGTCAAGCTTCTTGCACTCTTTCTGCAAAGATTGCAGGTCTGCCACTCTTATCAAAAACGATAAGTTCTTGACTTTCAACACAAAGGACTTCTTCAGTTGACTTTAAGTCCTCAGCTGATTTACCTTTTAAGTTGAGTCATCTATTTCATTCCTTGATTTACTCTAATGTAAGTCTTCACAAAGACTTAGTTAATGTACTTGGTTGAAGCTCTTCTGATTCACTCAGCTGTTCCTCAGCTGATTCTCCTATGCATTCTTCAGCAAGTCTTCTACACATTCAACTTAGTTGCTATTGACTCAGCTAATTTATCCAACTATTACAAAGTAGAATTTACGTACATAATTGGGTGCCAACTTTCTAATACAAAGTTTTCTAAGCATCATATATACAATAAATTTCCTAACAGTACTCGACCTCGGTAAGCTGTGAGCTTGGCGGTGATGGCGTCAAAAAATCCTGTTGTTGGGTGTGGAGAGTGATTATCTATTGTAACAATAAATCGATTTATTGACGGATCAGTGTGGTGTCGTTCATGTTGTTGGATTATTATTAAAACTTTGAGAATTTTCTATCTTCTTTGTCAATGCAATTCACGTTTCTCATATCTCGAAGAATTGTGTTTATTCGTGTTGGTTGCGTTATAAGCTTCTGCCTGGGTCAATATGTTTTATTATGTTGGAATGTCTTGATTGTTGTCTTTGATATTGAAAGTATTTTATTGTTAAGTATATTCATGATTTTTTGAACTAATATGTCTATTCATCAAATAAATAACAGTTTTTTCTATTCATATATATGGTCTTGGACACTTGATAATGATTTTGCTTTAGAATTCGACTACTTGATTGATCCACTTACCTCTATTTGTTAATGTTAATCACTATTGTTAGAATTATGGTTCGTATTTATAGATTATATTGCTCACGATCAAAGATACTTGAGATTTTTTATTTATATGAGTTTTTTCAGTACTTTCATGTTGGGATTAATTACTAGTTCGAATTTGATACAACCAGTTTGTTATTTCCACTTGAGAGCACTTTGTTGTAGCACTCATGGAAAAACTTATATGTTGTGTGTTGATGTTATCCATCGAGTGATATGAGTGATATGGTGCTAGACTTACGTCTGACTATGCCTGAAGACAACAACTTCGGCTGCTGACGTACAACTAGATCATCCCAGGTAAAGAGAACAATTATGTCCGACCTCTCAAATCTAATAATAGTTGATCTCTCCCGAATCGAACCACATGGATACTATTCAAGATGAGTTCCCATCAAATCTTCACCAACTCGCATATGCCCGAGGAGAAATTTTGATGGAGTGGGGTTTAGAACCCCTTACCTCTGGCCAGGTAGGCTAAGCCTATGGTTGACAATTAGGGATGGCAATGGGCAGGGAGGGGGCTGGTATTGGACATACCATCCCGAATCCCATACCAAATCCCATCCCCATACCTTTCGCCGTTTTGTGCATTTGGGACGGGGATGGAGAATCCCGTTCGGGGATCGGGTTTCCTATTTGTAATTTTTAATAAAAAATTATAAAATAAATTACTTAAAATAATTAAAATAAATGAAAAAAAAAAACATAAAATAATACATAAAAGAAATAATGAGAACAATGGAAATTATAAATACTTAAGAGTTTAGTCTTTAAATTTAATAAAATAAATATTATAAATATAATTAATATAATAATAAATAAATATAATATATATGTATCGGGGAATGGGGATGGGGACGGGGAATCCCCGTTTTATCAAAATGGGGACGGGGATGGGACGGGGGACATAAATACCATCCCCATCCCATCCCCGGTTCTAAAGAATCGGGAAATCACCATCCTCATCCCATCCCCCAATTAATCGGAGATTCCCCATCCCATATTGCTCGAGTACCAATGGGGATGGTTCCCGGCGGAAATTTGCCATCCCTATTGACAATTTTAGTAGTTATTCTTATTTGTAATAAGGATTTCACAGCGAAAGTTGAGTATTATATTTATAGATATGTTGGGTATGTATGGATGTATTTTCAAATACAATTTTTCATTTTCCAACTATTCCAGAAAATGAGTTTATGTTTGTTTAGGAAATTCTCAATAAAAATAAAGTCATTTTCAGTTTTCATTTTTTTATGTAAATATTCTTTTGAAAACACAACCAAATAATTTTTCACCATAATCACGCAAATCTATGTGAAAATACATTACAATCGCGCAAATGTATGTCAAAAGTATATTCAAAAAACTATAACCAAACATATTTTCATTTCTAAACTGAAATTCAGACAACTTACAAACATATTCTCAATTCTCACACGAAAATCAATAAAATTTGAAATTTTATTTTCCAACATTGGAAACTGGAACTTGGAATTGGAAACATATCCATACATACCCGTTAACTTTCGATGTATTTAGTATTTGTTTCCATATTTGTTTCCATTGTGCGGTTTAAGTTCGATCTTTATTATTTATTCAATAACTATTGTCGAGATTGCGATTAAAATCGCAAATACATACTCCAATAATTGGTATTTATTTGTGGGCAAAAACTCATATAGGACCGTCTTACAGATCCTATTCCGTAAGACGGATCCTACCTTTCGCCCGCCCCAACTCAGACCCGGTAAATATTTAAAAAAAATCCGCAACTAATAGCCCCCACCCGCCTGAGCCACCCCCGCCCAGCTTCTGGCGCCCCCAGCCCACCCGCTGCGCCCAGGCCCTCTTATTTAAAAAAAAAGCTCCACAGGGGAATTCAACCCGCGACCTTAATAAATGTAAGATGGTGTTCTACCACTAGACCACTGGTTCTTGTTGTGCATATTTAGTATAACTTTGAATATAACCATGAATATAAAGCTTCATTATCATCCCTTCATTTTAAAATGTTAAATTCTCTAAATAGGAAGTGATACTTTATCCGAAAATAGTGATATTTTTAGTAATAAATATGATACTTTTAAGGTGAACATTGATATTTTAATTTTTACATATTCAAAAATAGGATTTTTCCGTACTCGTTCTAGTCTTGTAACTAATGTTTTTTCCATTGAAAAGCTCGATACTTGTCTTTGAAATAGTGATACATTTGATATTAAATATGATACTTTTATGATATTAAATATTACATTACATTGAAGAACAAATAAATATATCGAGTTAAAGTAACACCTTTATGAGTAAAAATATATTTTTGAGACAAAATATCATGTTTTAAGAGTAAAAATATCTTTTTTTTTAAATAAAATATTACATTTTTTAATAATAAATACAAAGAAAGATGAATAATAAATATGATAGAGTTAAAGTAATACTTTTTATAAGTAAAATTATTTGTTTTTTGAGATAAAGTAACATATTTTTTAATATAGTCACAAATTATGAATATAAAATATTAAATATATATATATATAACAGAGTTAAAGTAACACTTTTATACGTTAAAGTATCTATTTTTGAGATAAAATATCATGTTTTTTAATATAGCCACAAATATGAATATATTATAATAAATAAATATATATATATATATATATATATATATAACATATTAAAGTAACACTTTTATACGTTAAAGTATCTAGTTTTTGAGATAAAGTATCATGTTTTTTAATATAGTCACAAATTAGAAATGAAGAAAATAAGGAAAAATAAAAAATAAATATGATATAGTTAAAGTAACACTTTTATAAGTAAAAGTATCCGTTTGTTGAGATAAAGTATCAGATTTCTTAATACAGTTACAAAATAGGAACAAAAAAGAGAAAAAATAAAAAATAAATATGATGTAGTTAAAGTAACACTTTTATAAGTATCCATTTATTGATATAATGTATCATGTTTTTTTAATAGACTTGGGTTCGATTCTTAGCCTTTACATTTATAGGCGTTTTTTTTTTTTAATTATCGGGCGTATTTATGAATGAGTTTATATAAATTGTTATACTAAATTTGAACAATAGGCACTAGTGGTATAGTGGTAGAACACCACCTTAAGTCTATTAAGGTTGTGGGTTCAATTCATTGTGGAGCGTTTTTTTTTAAATAAGAGGTGTTGTAAGGCGTGGTGGGTCAATTCTTTGGGCGGGGCGGGTGTTGTAGAGGCGGGTGGGTTGGGCTCTAGGTGGACTAGTGGCGGCGGGTGGTAAACGTAAGCGAAATAGAATCAGTAAACGGTCTAAAAGAGACCTACTCTTATTTGTGTATGTTATTATTTCGAATTGGGGAGTCACAATTTTCTTCTTTTGATAATAGATAAATAATAATAAATATTTACTATTATCTTTTGGTAATTATTTAATTAATTCATATTTTATTTACAAATTTTATATTGATAAGGTAAACATAAAATGCAAAAAAATAATAAAAGTGATAAAATGCAAAACCTATCCATGTAAGCGGTGAAGTGTCGACCATGTGGAAGTCATACAATTTTTTTTTGCCACGTAAGATAAAAAGAATTCACTGCGTCAAATTTGACAGGAAATTCCCAATTTTCTGTTCACGTATGCGCAGACATGTGATAATATTTTTTGTGGGTCAACATCAATTTTTCTGCGAACTTTGTCCTGGAATTAAGAAGATTAGGGCTTGTATGGATGTATTTCCAAGTTCAATTTCAGGTTTAATGTTGGAAAGTGAATTTTCAAACTTTATTGATTTTCATGTGAGAATTGAGAATATGTTTGGTTTTTTGCTTGAATTTCGTTTGAAAATGAGAATATGTTTGGTTATAGTTTTTCAAATGTATTTTGACATAGATTTGCGTGATTGTAGTGTATTTTTACCTAGATTTGCGTATTTGGAATGAAAAATTGTTTGGTTGTGTTTTCAAATGAATATTTTCCATAAAAAAAAAATGGCGGAAATGACTTTATTTCTATCGAAAACTTTTGAAACAAACATAAACCCATTTTCGGAATAGTTGGAAAGTGGAAAAATGATGTTAAAACACAACCATACAAGGCCTTAAGGAGCTACATGTGTTTTTCTATCAAATTGAATTTAAATGAGACCAAATTACTATGGCCCTATAGTACACGACCAAATTTACAATTTCCCCTTTTATTTCAGCGAAGTAAGATAAGAATTTGATTTATTTATTTAGATTAAATTACTTCTGCACCTTCTTACTTTCCAATTTCTTTTGACCTCGTTGATCCAAACAAAGCCAGTTTTTGAATTTGCAACCATATCTTGAGCACCGTGCCTGTTTTGGCAGAGTCTTGTTGGAGGATTAGAAGTAGACAAGAATATTTTGAATTATAAATTAAGAAAAATTAAAAGATAATGGTATTCCCATGATGCAAATCTCCTAAAAGGTCATAAAGAAGATTGCAATCAATTTTTAATACTAATTCAATTTCAGATTGTACTTTAATGCCTCGAGCCTTTCTTTTCTTTTTTTTTTTTTTTTTTTTAGAGGAAAATTTCATTAAATTTCTTTGGAAATCGTCCGGCAAGAACTATTGACAATAAAAGTTCTAGAAGATGATCCCAAACAAAGACATCAATAAATATAGATTTTGCAAATGTAGCGAGATGGTGCGCAACGAGATTAAAACAACGGCGGTGCCAAAAAGGGCCATTAATATCAAGGCAAAATTTGCGTGAGACGGTCTCACTTGATTTAGATCCGTGAGACGGAGCTCTTACACAAAGTTTTAAAGGTTTTTTTTTTTTGATTTTATTTTTCTTAGGGTTTATATTTGTTTTTAGGGTTTATTTTGTTTCTTGGGTTTATTTTTAATTGATTTGAGTTT